>VZQC01004118.1:335599-353972 GCA_009823505.1 Rhizomys pruinosus
AAAAAAAAAAAAAAAAAAAAAACAAAGAAGAAACGACTCACTCAAAAGATGGAGTAAATAGCTGAACTGAGACTTCACCAGTGAAGAAGTAAAGAGGGCTGAGAAACATCTTAAAAAGTGTTCAACATCATTAATAAATAAGGAAATGCCAATTAAAACCACTTTAGAGTATTATTTTACTCTGATATGACTGGCTAAGATCAAGTAAACAAAAGACACCAAATGCTGGAGAGGATGTGGGGAAAGGAGGACACTCATCTACTGCTGGTGGGAATGTAAACTCATACAACCACTGTGGAAAGCTGTGTGGCAAACCCTTAAAAGACTCAAAATGAGCCTACCACCTGACCCAGCCATACCACTCCTGAGTATATTACCCACAAGACTCATCCTACTGCAAAGATACATGCATATCTATGTTTATCGCAACTCTTTTCACCATAGCAGAGTTGGAACCAACAATGCCTCTCAACTGACAAAGATGTGGTACATCTACACAATGGAGATCTATGCAGTGACTAAGAGAGATAACATGATGAACTCTTCAGCTAAATGGATGGAACTTGAAGCCATTATTCTAAGTGAAGTAACACACTGCCCCCCCAAAACAAATGGGGAATGGTTTCTCTCATTTGTGGATACTAGTACCAAATCCCCCAATTGAAAGGCAAGCTGAACAATGTTTTTGTTATATTTCTTTCTATATGAAAGCGACTGTGATGTTGTAATGTGAATCTCTTAATGAGCCCTAGAATTAACTTACCATTTACTTTCAGACATGGGAATTAAAGTATATGAGCAGAAGGTATATATTCATATTTTGGAGTAATATAAAATTAAAAGGAAAAATGTGAACTTTTAAAAAAAATGTAATACTGACCTATATCATGGGCTTTATTAAGAATCTACACATGTGCACTTTTGATTTGCTATCATTAGGTTGAAAATAAAAGTTAAATAAGGAGCCAGTGAATAAATATGGCACCACATTGAAAAGCTAAGTGAGAATTAGGCTACAGACCAGTGGTAAAGCCTTTGTCTAGTATGCTCAAGGATCTGAGTATATTCCCAAGATTTGCAAAATATTAAAATGATAACAAAAATTAAACAAACTCGAGCAAAGTTTTTACTATATGGCTACAAAGAATTATCTGATTCATAAACACAAGTAAAGCAAGACGTTTCAAATAATTTGTTGCAATAAATTTCCAGAGATGTGGGTAAACTGCCTCTAATGATTTGATTTCATTTTAATGTACTGTTACAAAATAAGCACTTGTATTAAATTAACTAAGACTTTAGAAATGGTTTAGGAATGGGATCTCTCTTTGTTGAGCAACAATTTGTATAATGGGATAAAGCATTCATTTTCCAAATTTTAAATGTCCCAGAAAGAGAATATAAATAGCTTGAATTCTTAAAATTTAGTTGAGCAAAATAACAAATGGTGAAGAAATTTATAAAGCTAACAAACCCTCAATCTGCAAACATTTCACTAAGCCTTTCATAGAAATGCAAATAAAACTCAATGGCAAATTTCTCACACACATGCTTTTTATAAACAGAATAAACAAATATTTTTGGATATTTTATTTTATTTTTTTTCTAATTAAATTAGTTTTTATTGATGCTTTGTGCATTTCATACATTTTTTCCAATTCAGTTCAGGCTTATTTCCCTTTCCCTTCTCCCCCACCCCCACCCCATCCCAGATCATGCATTCTGCCATAACTGTCCTGCATCTTTCTCTCAGTTTTTTTTTTCATTTTTCGCTATAAGTGATAATCCATGAGTACAAGCATCCTTCATGCAAAACCTATCTGCAGGCTGTTGTGCCCAAACACCTACAGCCCCACCATCCAGTGGGGGGTGACAGGTTGTTTGTTCAATCAAGTTGATCAAATGAGTGTCCAGACTACATTGCTGTAGTTTCACCATTCACCCCAATCGCAGCCCTTACATTCTACCACGCCCCCTCTTCCGCAGGTTGTTCCCTAGGCTTAGAAAAGGGGCACAGGTGGATGAGAGGTAAAACAGTCCACTCTCTCTGGAGCTGTTGACTTGGACTCTGGTCAATTCTGGCTGTTTCCTTTCATGGGCTGACAGTTTGTCCAGGAATAACCTTTCGATCCTACTAATGAAGAACAAGCAATTAGATATATAGGTATTTAAGCAGCACTAATAGTTATGGTAGTTTACTTTAGCATAGACACATGTTTGGATATGTTAATCCATGAATTACAATTTCCCCCCCTGTTAAATATGACAGGGTCTTACTGTGGCTTATAACATCTCCTAACCTGTAGAGGATGTAAGCTTGTGGCATCAGCCATGGGTTATTTCTCCAAGGGGAGAGCCAATAGCCAATTAGATTTGGGATATACAGGCACATGGCTGCCTCTGCTGCACAGTATTTCCAGGCAGGTGAGGTGTAGCTGGTGCTGACGGTGGAGTCTTGCTTGACTCAGGGAGACCCATATTTGCTTTATTGGTTTAGTGGCCTTTGGTAACACTCTCTGGCATTCCAGAGGCCATCTGTACACTTGCATGTGTGGTCTCAATACATCCCTTCGAAGACCTGACATTAAAATATTTTTGGATATTTTATAATGGCTCTGCAGAGCTGAGATATTTTTTAAATTAAATTTTTGGAACAGCATTGTTTACTTTAAAACACACTTGCACTGGCAGGTTAGACCAGAGGGCTTTGGTAGCTAGGAGCTGAGGTTTGAACACAGACTGCTGCCTGAACAGCTGGGGGTGGAGGGTAACCCCCTCCCAACTGGAACCCCCAACTGGAACTCAGGAGAGAGTGGCTGTCAGCAGAGGGAATAGTTTTCAGAAGGTATCATCCGGGTTGCTGCCCACCAAGCTCTTGCAGAACAAAAATGGAAAAGTGAACTATACCTTCCAATATATAACCAAAATTGAAAGCCTAAAATGTAGACAAGTCAACACTTCATTCATAAGGAGAATATGATAAAGACACCTGAAGGAATCAGGGAAAGCAATCCTTCAACAAGATGAAGAGGCATTCAAGATTCACATCAGAATACAGGCAAAAGTCTAACCACATGCCAAGAGAGCACAATGAAAGAACAATATGGGAAAAGCACAGAATAACTCCACACCAAACTGTACAGAGTCTGTGGAGGACTCATACAATGGGATCTTCTTAGAGGTAACCCAGGACACAAATCCCAATATAACAATCACAGATATATTCAAAGAAATCATGCAACTAAGGGAATAGAATGAAAAACTCAGAAAGGACCTAGAGGGAGACGAGGACAAACTTCGGAAAGAGCTAAAAGGAGAAAATGACAGACTCCGGAAAGAGCTAGAGGGACAAAATGACAAACACCAGAATGAAGTGGAAACACGGAAAAGATCCCATGCTGAAATGAAAAAGGAAACCAATGAGCTACAAGAAAAGATTGAGAAGCTCTTAAAGGAAATGGAAATAGTAAAGAAAACACAGGAAGAAGTGAAAAAGGAAATCGAATAGTCATCCAAACAAGAGGAAAGAATGAGAAAAAGATTCAGAAGCATAATGGAGGAAGCAGAAAAATAATATCAGACCTAGAAGACAGCAAAGAACAACTAAAAAGCTCAAGTAAAGACTATGAAAAATTAAAAAATACACAAGAGTGGAACAACCAGGAAATGTGGGACACTATGAAAAGATCAAACATCCACATCATAGGGATAGAGGAAGAAGAATCCCAAGAGAATGGTATTGATCAGATTGTCAACAAAATAATAGCGGAAATTTTTCACAAATTAAAAAAAGACAAACCTAGGGCTGGAGAGATGGCCTAGCCATCAAGAGCACTGGCTGCTGTTGCAGAGGACTGGGTTTCAATTCCCAGCACCCACACAGTGGCTGAGAACCATCTTTAACTCCTGTGGCATTGCACAACATGGGTGCACAAACCTACATGTAGACAGTACATTCATACACATAAAAACAAATAAATAAATAAATAAATAAATAAATAAATAGATGAACCCACACAAATACAATAAGCAAGTAGAACACCAAATAGACTAGACCAGAAAAGAAAGTCCCCCTGGCATATCATAGCTAAAATGCTAGACACCCAAAACAAAGACAAAATTCTGAAAGCCACAAGAGAAAAACAACAAGTTACATATAAGGGGAGGGGGGGACTATCAGAATTACAGCTGACTTTCAGCTAAACTATGAAAGCACGAAGAAGGTGGAACAAAGCATACCCAGTGCTAAACAACTATAAATGCCAACCCAACAAAATTGTCGATTCTAGTTGAAGGAAAGAGAAAAATTTTCCATGACATAAACAAGATGAAATAATACATGTTTGGAAAACCAAGACTTCAGAGAATACTTGAAGCAATTCAAAGTACAAAAGAGAGGAGCAACTACCCCCAGGCACCTTGAAAGAAAAATTTAACAAAAACAGAAATGCAGAAGTAGAAACCTACACAAAAAATGCAAATGGATAATAAGGTGAAAGGAAGCAACACATACCTCTCAATTATAACCTTAAATATTAATGGGCTAAAATCCCCAATCAAAATGCATAGATGGGGAGAATGGATTAGGAAACAGAATCCATCGATATGCTATCTACAAGAAATCCATCTCACTATTAAGGATAGACATCAACTTAAAATGAAAGGATGGAAAAAATAATATTCCAAGCAAATGGTACTAAAAAGAAAGCAGGAATTGCTATCTTAATATAAGACAAAATAGATGTCAAAGTAGAAGCAATTAGATGAGACAAAAAGGGCCATTATATCCTTATCAAAGGGAAAATTAACCATGAAGACTTCACAATCATGAATATATATGCACCAAACTCCAGTGCACCAACCTTTGTAAATACAACTCTACAGGACCTCAAGGCACAGATTCACCCCAGCACGCTCATAGTAGGGGACTTCAATACGGCACTGAGTCCTTTGGACAGATCAATCAGACAAAGTATAAACAGAGAGACAGCTGAACTGAATAAAACAATAAAGGAAATGGACCTCACAGAAATCTTCTGAATATTCCACCCAAGCACCAGAGAATATACTTGCTACTCAGAACACCATGGAACATTCTCCAAAATTGACCACATATTTGGACACAGAAAAAACCAACAAATATTAAAAAATAGAAATAATTCCATGCATTCTATCAGACCATATTGCAATAAAGCTCAATATCAACACCAGGATAAGCCCTGCTACCTCCAGGAACACATGGAGACTAAACAACACACTCCTGAATAATTAATGGGTCAAGGAGGAAATAAAGAAAGAAATAAAAGCATTCTTGGAACTAAATGATGACAATACAACACAACAAATCCTATGGAACACATTAAATAGGATTTTTCTCTAAGACGGAAGTTTATAGCCCTGGGTGCCTATATTTAAAAAAAAAAAACAAAAAAACAGAAATAGCACAGATAAGTGGGCTAACACTGCAGCTAAAAACACTGGAAAGACAACAAATAAACCCTAAAAGCAACAGACAGGAAGAAATAACAAAAATCAGAGCAGAAATTAATGAAATAGAAACAAAGAAAACAATACAAAAAAATCAATGAATCCAAAAATTGGTTCTTTGAGAGAAGAAACAAGATAGACAGACCCCTAGCCCAGTTAACCAAAAGAAAGAAAGAGCAACTCAAAATCAATAGAATTAATGATGAAAGGGGAAGTATCACAACAGACAGCAAAAAGATCCAGACAATCATACAGGAATATCTCGAAAACCTATACTCTACTAAATTTGAAAACTTAAGAGAAATGGATGAATAACTGCCATCCTGAGAATCACCAAAACTAAACCAAGAGGAGATTGACAGCTTAAACAAACCCATAAAATATGAAGAAATTGAAAATGTAATAAGAGACCTCCCAACTAAAAAATGCCCAGGTCCAGATGGTTTCACAACAGAATTTTATAAAACATTTAAAGAATAATAATACAACATTATTACTCAAACTGTTCAGAAGGATACAAGCAGAGGGAAATCTCCCAAATTCCTTCTATGAAGCCAGCATCACTCTAATACTAAAATCAGGCAAGGATGCAACCAATAAAGAGAATTACAGACCCATCTCATTAATGAACTCACATGCAAAAATTCTCAACAAAATACTTGCAAATGGTATACAGACCCACATCAAAAAGATCATTCACCATGATCAAGTTTGAGTCATAACAGAGATGCAGGGATGGTTCAACATATGAAAATCAGCAAATATCATAAAACACATAAATGGACTGAAGGACAAAAAACCACAATCATCTCAAATGATGCTGAAAAAGCCTTTGACAAAATCCAACATCCCTTCATGATTAAAGTATTAGAGGGAATTGGACTGGAAGGATCATTCCTCAACATAATCAAAGCCATATATAGGAAACCCACAGCCAGCATCATCCTAAATGGAAAAAAGTTAGAAGGATTCCCCATAAAGGTAGGAACCCAACAAGGTTGCACCTTGTCACCACTCCTCTTTAATACACTGCTTGAAACACTGGCTAGGGCAATAAGGCAAGAAAAGGAAATTAAAGGAATAATAATTGGAAAAGAGGAAGTAAAACTATCATTTTTGCAGACAATATGACCGTTTACCTAAGGGATGCTAAAAACTCCACCAGAAAACTCCTAGAAATGATTAAAAGTTTCAGTAAAGTGGCAGGATACAAAATTAACCTAGAAAAATCAGTAGCCTTTCTTTACACCAACAACAAGCAAGTGAAGAAGGAATACAAGGAGATCTTCCCACTCACAATAGCCTCAAAAACAATAAAATACCTAGGAATAAACCTAACCCAAACCACCAAATATCTCTACAACAAAAATTATAAACTCTGAAGAAGGAGATTGAAGAAGAAATCAGAAGATGGAAAGATCTCCATGCTCATGGATTAGAAAAATTAATATAATAAAAATGTCCATTCTACCCAAATTAATATACAGCTTCAATGCAATCCCAATTAAAATCCCAAGATTTTAATTAACGACTCACTCAAAAGATGGAGGAAAGACCTGAGCAGAGACTTCACAAATGAGGAAATAGAGATTGCTGAGAAACATCTTAAAAAGTGTTCAACATCACTAATAATTAAGGAAATGCAAATTAAAAACACTTTAAGATATCATCTCACCCCATAACGCTGGCAAGGATCGAGAAAACAAATGATACGAAATGCTGGAGATGGTGTGGGGAAAGGAAAACACCCATCCACTGCTGGTGAGAATGCAAACTTGTACAACCATTATGGAAAGCACTGTGGAGAACCCTTAAAAGACTCAAAATGAGCCTACCACCAGACCCAGCCATACGACTTTTGGGAATATATCCATCAGACTCTGCCTACCACAGAGATTCATGTTCAGCCATGTTTATTGCAGCTCTCTTCACAATAGGGAAGAGCTGGAACCAATCCAAGTGCCCCTCAACCTAGGAGTGGATAGAGAAAATGTGGTACATCTACACAATGGAGTTCTATGCAGCGGTAAAGAAAGACGGCATCAAGAAATTTGCAGGTAAATGGATGGAAGTAGAAGATTTTATGTTAAGTGAAGTGACACAATCCCAGAAAAACAAAAGACGAATGGTATCCCTCATCTGTGGATGCTAGTACCAAGTATCTAGTTGTAAGAAAAACTGAGCAACGTTAATGTTATATTCCTCATGATCTAAAGACAACTGTGCTCTTGCAATGTGGATCCCTAAACAGGTTCTAGAGCTGACCTAGCATTTATTTTCAGAGCTTGGGTTTTTGGTACATGATGGAGGGTATGTGTGCATCTTTTAGAGTAATATGGGATTAAAATGGAAAGATGTGAATCAAGAAATATGATATGGAAATAACATAGTTTGTTTCCAAAGGATACAATCTTAACATAGGTGCAATGTAACAGGCTGGTACAACTTAGCCTTTCTGGGTGCTTAACGACCATAATTAACACTCATACCAATTTGCCCTCAAAGGTCAACCAAGTCTTAGGGGATATGCATGGGGGCACCTCTTGAAATGTCCTACAGATGTGGGTCACCAGTCTTCCTGTTCAGGGAGGTCTTGGAGATCCACTGATGGGACTTTGGCCAGTGTCCAGTCTAAAGAGAGGAAAATCTGCTCATGCTTCAGAAAAGGAAACCTGGTCTAGTAAGACCTGCTTTTGTCCTCGAGTGGATTGAACTGGTGAATAAAACGCTAAAAGGAGCAAGGGGCTCCCAGCCTTCTCCTACCCCCTCCAAAAAAAAAAACCTGGAGAGACCCCTGAGGACTGGATCCTCAACTGACCTTGAGAAAACAAAAACCTAGGTTAATCTGGACTAACTGTGTGGCCTTAAGCATCCAAAAGGAAAGTGCAAACAGATACAAATAATCATTAAGACCAGAGAAACTGTACTGCAGACATAGAAATTGAGATCTTAGTAAAAATACAAAAACAATAGAGAGTACTGTTATTTGGCCTATCTCCAATTCCTACTGGCAAGTACAACTATTCTGTGTCTGCCACTGCTTTTGGCACTCCTCAAAGACATGAAACACAGCCTTTTACCCTAATATGAACTGAGGACTCATGTCTCTCCAAGAATCCTCCAAACCTTCAATTCCAGTAGGACTACTGAAATACCCAGCTTGTGGACTAAACAGCTAAGGGGATGTCAGCCTCCTCAGAGTGTAGACTGCCATTGTTGGACTCCCTGGGATGTAACATGGAGGCCAGTGCAGGGGAATCAATACAGGGCACGTGCTTACTGGACTTCATTTGGGGGACCAAGGGAGGGAAAGTCCCCAATGTGGAGCAAAAATGCAGTATTGATGGTTGTTTGGGGTTGCCAAGGAGGAACCCTTGAGCACTTCCTTAAGGAAAACATGACATCTTTTAGGGAAAGAAAAAAAGATCATCCAATTCAAGTGATATGTGTATATGTGTATGTATGTATGTATTTATGTATATATATACATATATAATGAAACAATATAAGTTAGACTGATCAACAACAAAAGAACTGAAAAAAACTGGAAAGACCCAGAAAAAGATGCAAGACATGTATGGCAGAGTGCAGGGACTTGGGTGGGTTGTGGGGCATGGAAAGGGAAACAACTCTATATTCAATTTAGAAATGATGTATGACCTATGGAAAAAGTTTAATAATAGTAATAATAATAATAATTGGAAAATAAACACATTTAAGGGCTGGAGAGATGGTTCAGCAGGTAAGAAAGAGCACTGGCTGCTCTTCCAAAGGACCTAGATTAGATTCCCTACATCCACATGGCAACTAAAAACTGTCCTTAACTCCAGTTCATGGGATCTGCACCCTTTTCTGGCATCTTTGGGCTTTGTAAGACAGGGAATAAATGCAGGGAATACATGCCTACATATAAAATTAAATAATTAAAATAAAAAATGTAAAAATACACTTAACAATCATTCCATTAATCTTCATAATAATTTAAAATTATTAGTTAATTTATTGCATAGAAAAAGCCACTTCTTCAAAAAGAGGAAGGCATTAAAATTAATTTTAATTTCCAAAACATGAAATAATTTCCAGGCACTTTAGTAATTATTATTTTCTCTTAAAGAGATACTTGAGCAACAGTAACAAATTTATAGAAAGAATGTTTAGATAATCTCATATTTGATATTCTTTAGGTCTTCACATACTCCTTATCATCACATAAACATCTTTGTTATTGCTTACGGTTATGCATTTAGCTTTAGAAACAAAATCAAAACTCCTTTCATCTACCACTAATGCTTAAAACTCTGAGAAAGCAACCTGTGGGTAAAATGTCTGAGGGGGAGCATTAGTTCACTTAAAGCATAGCTCTAAGTTTTCTTTCCTTTTCTGCTTATGTATAACTATGCTCATCATGTTGCAGTGCTATTATACTAATCATCTTTTTCTGCATTACATTGCAAATCTGGTTTGTAGGAAGATGTCTGCCCATTTCAGAAAGTTAAAACATCTAACAATTATTCAGTCACTCATATGTACTCACAGCATTGGTGACAGCATGTGCAAGTACCATGAAAGCTCAAACCAGACAAAGCCCAGCATAGACATGGGGAAGTGGGTAAGAAACCCCAATCCAACCTAAGGAAATTTTGGCAACTGATGGCTGCTGAAAAAGAGATACAGACTCTTTCAAAGATCTGAGACTTCTTAGACTAATCAAGCCCAGTGAATGGACCCATATGGAAGGGCATTTGGGAACACAAATTAAGTTCTATAGGCCTTATTACATGTATAGAATAGAGTGATTAAACTGGGCAAAAAGCAATAAGGCAAAATGTAGATAAAGAATGGGTATAAATACTTTCAAATTGTCTTATATGGAAATGGGCAACAATTTAATTAAAACTTAAATGGGAACTTAAATGCAAGGGAGAGAGGGAAGGTTATTCATAGGACACAGGTGTTATATTATTTTTTTTATTTTAAATGTCCCTATTTAACCATCTTGCCCACTTAGTAATCTCTCTCTCCTTCTACTGTTCCTCTCTCTCTCAAGCTCCTATTTCTGTTTCCTCCCTTGTTAATTTCCATTTTCCTGGCTCCTAAAGTTATATCAGTATGTATACTTACATATAAATATTTGGTGCTAAGATCCACAAATGTGAAGGAACATATATTGTTGGTTTTTTTTCCCCCAAGTGTATGTTACTTCACTTAGTATAACAGTTTATAGTTCCATACATTTATGTAAAAATTTCATAATTTCATCTTTCTGTACCACCGGTAGAACTTTATTCTGCAAATACACCATGTTTTCCTTATCTACTCATTAGCTGAGGGACATTAAAGTTGCTTCTATCTCTTAGCTATTGTGAAAAGAGCAGCAACAAACATGGATGTACAAGCATCTCTGCAGTAGGATGAGTCCTTTGGATATATGCCAAGGACTGGTATAACTGGGTCATATTGTAGGTTCATTTTTAGTTCTTTAAGAATTCTCCACACTGCTTTCCATAGGAGTTGTTCAACCAGAGAAGCAGAGAATGAGCACTCCTTCCCCCCACATCTTCTCCAGAATTTGGTACCATTTGTTGTCTTAATCTTAGCCAGTGTGAGTGGAGTAAGATGAAATTGTAAAGTGGTTTTAATTTTCATTTCCCTAATGATGTTCAACAAATTTTAAGGTGTTTCTTACCCCTCATCATTTCTTCTTTTGACAAGGCTCTGTTGGGTCAATTGTTTTCTCAATCCTTTTGTTTTGGGAGTAGTTTATTTATTCTGGATTTTAAACCTCTGTCAGACATGTTGTTGGTGAAGATTTTCTCTAAATCTGTGTGGTTCTTCACTTCTTTGGTTGTTTCTATGTACAGAAGCTTTTTTACTTTAATGAGGTCCCACATATTGACTGTTGACCTTAATTCATTAGCAACTGATGTCCAATTTAGAAAGTCCTTTCCTAGACCTATGTCTTGTAGGAAACTGCCAGTGTTTTCTTCTAATTGTTTTAGAGTTTCAAATTTCATATTGAAGTCTTCGATTCACTTGGAGTTGATTTTGGGCCAGGTGAAAGATAAAGAACTAGGTTCATTCTTCTACAGCTGGGGATCCAGTTTCCCAGAGTCATTTGCTGAAGATTCTGTCTTTCCTCCAGTGTGTGTTTTTGGCACATTTGTCAAATATCAGGTTGCCAAAATTGCATGTACTCATGTTTGGATCTTCAAATAGTTTCACTGATATATTTTTGTATTTGTGTATATTTTTGTGCCAGTACCATGTTGCTATTATGGCTATAGCTCTGTAAGGTTGTTTGAGAACTGTGGTCAGAATTTCTTTGTCTCACTGGGTTCTTTTGTGATTCCGTATGTGTTTTAGGATTCTCTTTTTCTCAAATTCCAAGAATAATGTCATGAGGCTTGTGATTGGAATTGCATTGAATCAATATATTGCTTTTAGAAGATGGTCATTTTCTTCTAATTTAATTCTTCTAATTTATGAGAATGGGAGTTCTTCTGGTGTCTTTTTCAACCTACTTCTTCAAAGATTTACCTTTTTAATTGTAGAGATTTTTAATGTCTTTAGTCAGGTTTTTTTCTGAGATTTTTATTTTGAGGCTATTGTAAATGGGAGAGTTCCCATGTACCCTTTCTTTGCTTGTTATTGGTGTATAGAAATGTTACTGAACTTTTTAGGTTAATTTTGTAACCTACCACTTTACTGAAAGTTTTAAGCATTTCTAGGAGTTTTCTGGTAGAATTTTGGGATCTCTTAGGTATAGTATCATAGCATCTGAAAATAGGGATCATTTAACATTTTCTTTCCAATTAGTTATCCTTTATTTTTTTCTCTTATCACTCTACCAAGATTTTCGGGTTTTTTTTATTTTTTTATTTATTTATTTATTTATTTATTTATTTATTTATTTATTTGGTCTTTTTGAGACAGGTCTCCCTGTAGCACCAGCTGTCCTTGAATTCACGCTGTAGACCAGGCTGGCCTTGAACTTAAAAAGATCCTGCCTGCCTCTGCCTCCCAACTGCTAGGATTAAAGGCATGTGCCACCATGCCTGGCTCTAGCAAGATTTTCAAGCACTATTTTGAAAAGGAGTAAGAGATAGAGGACAGCCTTACCTGATTTCTGATTTTAATAGGAATCTTTCTAGTTCTTTCTCCATTTAGAATGATGTTAGCTTCTGGTTTGTTCCTACCAGGATCATTCGCTCTAGGACTTTTAGTATGAATGCATCTTGACTTTGTCAAGGACTTTCTGCATTTATTGAGATGACCATGTGAGTTTTGTCTTTTAGTCCATTTACATGATTAATGACGTTTCTTCACTTAAGTAGATTGAACCATTCCTGCATCTCCAGAATAAAGCCAACTTCATAATGGTGGATGATGTTTTTATTGTATTTCTGTATGCAGTTTGCAAGTATTTTGCAGAGAATTTTTTGGATCTATATTCATTAAGGATATAAATCTCTGGTTTCATTTTTGGTCTTGTCTTTATCTGGTTTGGGTATTAGAGTGATACAGGATTCATAGAAGGAATTTAGGTGTTTTCCCTCTGTTTCTATCTTTTTGAATAATTTAGGCAGTATTGGTGGTAGATCTTCTTTTAATGTCTGGTAGAATTCTGGTGTGAATTCATCTTGGGTCTGGACTTTTCTTAGTTGAGAGCGTTGTATTAATGATTCAATTTCCTTATATGGGACCATTTAAGCTGTTGATCTCTTCTTGGTTTAGCTTTGGTGATTCTCATGATTTTAAATATACATTCATTTCCTTTAGGTTTTAAAATGTTATAGAGTATAGGTTTTTACATTGTTCCCTTGTAATATTCTGGATATTTTCGTTATCTGTTGTGATGTTTCCCTTTTCATGTCTAATTTTGTTGATTTGGATTTGCTCTTCCTTTTGATCAACTGGACTAAGGGTCTTGTTTATCTTTGCAAAGAACCAACTCTTAGTTTTACTGATTCTTTGTACTATATTCTTTGCTTCTGTTTCATTAATTTCTTCTCTCATTTTTGTTTTACCTTCTCATCTGCTGGGTTTGGATTTCATGTGCACTTTTCTTTCCAGAGTCTTGAGTTTCAATGTTAAGACATTGATTTATGATCTTTCTGATGTTTTGATGCAGGCATTTAGAACTGTAAACTTCCCTATTAGGATTGCTTTTAAAATGTCCCAGAGATTTTGTTGTGTTGTGTTATCCTTTTTGTTTAGCTCTAGGAATACTTTTATTTCTATTTTAATTTCTTCTTTGACCCATTCATCATGCAGAAGGAACATGTTGTTTAATCTCCTTATGTTCCTGTAGTTACTACAACTTCTCTCAGTGTTGATTTTAAGCTTTATTGAGCTGTGGTCTGGTAGAATACATAGAACTATTTACATTTTGTATTTGTTGACAGTGGCTTCTACCCTAGTAAGTGGTCAATTTTAGAGAAATTTCCATGGGATACTGAATAGAAAATATATTCTTTGTTGTTTTGGTGGAATATATGGTAGGCGTCTGTTAGATATTTGATGTATGGCATCATATAATTCAGATATCTCTTTCTGTTTATTCTTTGTCCAGTTGACCTGTCTGTTAGAGACAGTGGGGTACTGAAGCCCCCCCTATTACTGATTGAGTTAAATCTCTGTCTTAAAGTTCTGTGATATTTTTTGATAAAATTGAATGCATTAGAGTTTAGTATATATATATTTAGGGTTGGAGTATATTCTTGGTCAATTGTTCTTTGATCAGAGTTAAGTGCATCTCTCTCTCTCTCTCTCTCTCTCTCTCTCTCTCTCTCTCTCTTCTGATTAGACTTAGTTTGAAGTGTACTTTGTTAGATGTTAGAATTATAACCCCTGCTTTTCTCTTAGTGCCATTTACTTGGAATATATTTTTCTAACCTTTCACTTTAAGGTAGTGCCTATTCTTGATGGAGAGATGAGTTTCTTGAAAAACAACAAAAAGATAGATTTTGTTTCTTTTTTTTTTTTTTTTATCTGACAGGGTCTTGCTAGTAGCAGCCCATCCTGGACAATGTAGCCCAGGCTGCCATCTCTCAGGGACCCATCCACCTCAGCCTCCCACTGCCAGATCAAAGCCCTGTACCACAGCTCCAGGAGGATTTTTCTTTTTTTTTTTTGTCTTTCTGAGACAAGATCTCCCTGTAGTCCCAGCTGTCCTGGAACTCACTCTGTAGATCAGGCTGGCCTTGAACTCACAAAGATCTGCCTGCCTCTGCCTTCCAAGTGCTAGGATTAAAGGTGTGCGCCACCATGCCCGGCCTGGATTTTGTTTCTTAATCTATTCAATCAGCCTGTGTCTTTTGTCTGGGGAATTCAATCCATTGACATTTCAAGTTATTATTGAAACATGTGTATTGGCTGCCATAATTTTAATTTCTGTTTGAATTCTTGGTCCTGTTTCGGATTTCCACATTTTTACCTTCATTTAGTTTGTTTCTGTTACCTTTTGGTTATAGCTGTCCCTTTCTTTGTATTGCTTAGAGTATTTTATGAAGGTCTATTTTGTGGACTTGAATTCATTCAGCCTATTCATGTCATGGAAGATTTGTCTTTCCCCTTCAACTGTAATAGACAATTTTTCTAGGTAAATCTTTCTGAGTTGTCATCTTTGGTCATACTTTAAATGGTGATGGAATGGAAGGTGTGTTAGACAGTGAAAAGAAAAAAATAGAATAAATAATGACTAGCTAATATAAAAAATCAAAAACTTACTGAAAAAATTACACACAAAATATCTCTACATGAGTCTATGTGTATAGGAGAAGACAACATAAAAAGAAGCAGTGCCAGACAGGAGAAACATCCTTTTGAGTTGTTGGCCAGGTGAGTCCAACAGACTCCCAAAATTGTAGTCTACTGCCACAGCCTTGGAACTTGAAGGTAGGATCCTATTGCTGAAGACAGGAAATACTTCAGACATGGGATTTGGTAATATTGGAGCTGGAACTGACCAGGCAGCCACCTCTCCTGAAGGGCAGCTCTGATAGTTTTGGAGAGCACTGTGCAAACTGCAAAAGGAGAACATAAATCTATACTCCAAACCCAGTTTTAAGGTCTAATAACCATATCAATGACCAGCACACTAAACTCTATTGGGGCAGTACTGCTACATTTTAATTTTTTAATTGAAATTTTGTGCAATTCATGCATTTCTCAGTCCAATTTTAGTCTCATTCCCCTTTCCATGCCCTCCACCCCACCTGTACTCGTGCATTTTGCCATATATGTCTTGTATTTTTTTTTTCATCTTTTAAAAGTTTTTCTATGCAGAGGTTTATTGTTTTGGGCTGAAGTTTACTGTTTCAGCACTTTTATCTTGGGTGTAATCAACAGCTACCTAAGTAGACCTAAATCCCACTAAATGAGAGAAAACTCATGTGGGGAAGTATAAACATAGCCAAATCCTCATAGCTAGAAGGTTATAGTTCTTAGAGAAAACCCCAAAGGCTCTCACATTCTTAGAAAAATGTAATTCCTTACTATGTCCAAAATATGGATCTTTATATTTACAGACAAGTATCCTAGTCACCAGTCATCAAAGAAGCTTCTTTTGCAACAGAGTTTATTACAGAAATCCACAACTGACCATACATAAACATTGTCTGTTGATTTCCCAACCCTAAGTGACACATCTGCAAAGCAACCTCTATACCTAGGGTTCAGGGTGCATAGAAGAAGGAATAAAGAGAACACTAATGTGTCTCTCAAATCTCATCAATGAAACTCCCTCACGTAACAGAGGGTCATTAACACAAAAAGACACAAATGTCTAATAGAGAATAAGAGTCTTCAGAATGTGGGTTCTTGAACTGGACTCCAATATTAAACTCCACCCACCCAGGGCTCAGGGACCATTGTAGAAGAGAGAGCAGAGGGCTGGAGAGATGGCCTAGCGGTTAAGAGCGCCGACCACTCTTACAGAGGACCCGGGCGATCCCCAGCACCCACATGGCTGTCGAGAACCGTCTGAAACTCCAGTTCCAGGAGAACTCCAGTTCCAGGGGAATCCAACACCCTCTTCTGACCTCCGCGGCATTGCACGACACGGGTACACAAACCTGCATGCAGACAGTACATTGATACACATACAGAAACAAATAAAATTAAAAAAAAAGAAGAGAGGGCAGAAAGATTGTAAGAACAAGGGAGGAGGTATATGACCTGACCATATGGAAATAGAGTCCTATAAGCTCCTGGGATCTTGGTCATATGAACCCTTACATTAAACCTCACGTACCCATGGCTCAGGGACCATTGCAGAAAAGGGGGCAGAAATATTATGAGCCAGGGCTGGCGCATGAACATAGAGAAGCAGCGACTTACAATAGACTATAAGCTTTCACATATAAACCTGTGGCAGTGTATGCATTGGGAATAGGACCCATGCCAACTGGGACAAGGTGTCAAAGTAGAGCAAGAGAAATGGGTGGGAGACTGAAAACTTTACAAGACTGATAACTGTTGGATGAAGAAGAATATGTCTTACTGAGGATTCCTAGATATGCTGACTAGACTCCAGCAGACCCACACACACAGAAAGATGTCTGGGTTTGGGAGCTTGACTAGATAGGGCTTAGCTTGGATGTTGTAATGCATGAGTTCTGATGTGGGGTTGGGGCATGGGGTGACTAGGTTTGATTGGGAACCATTGTATGAGTTGTACAAATGCTCAATAAAAAAAGAAAAAAATGGGAAAATTCAATTAAAAAATAAAATAAAAATATAAGATGGACAGTTATTGACAAAGACACTCAGTGCTGATCTTTAGACTCCACATTCACACAGATACAGACAGACACAGACACACACACACATATGCACACACACAGATATTCATGGAAGAAAATGAAATGAAAACCATATATCCACTTCATGTTAAAGGTTTGTGAACTCATTTGTTTTTCTACAAATTTTATTGTTAAACATGTATAAATTTCAATAAAAACACACATGCACACAATAATTACAGAAGAAGTCATGAACTTGAGAAGGAGTGGGGGAGGGATGATACCAGAGTAGCTGGGTTGGGAGGAAAAGTGCTAGAAATTATGTAAATATGGCACTCATGTAAGAAAATCCATAAAATTTAAATAAAAAAGGAAAGGAGAAAACAACAATAACAAAATTACCCATCTAACAACTTGACCACTGACCACTGTCAATCAGAGTGCCAGATGCAAATGAGAATGTGGATGAGTCTCAAACTTTTAATTAAAGTGTCTGTGCTAAAAATGACACATTGATTTCTTCAAACAGCTCATTGCTCAGACCTACTCACCAAGCGCTAAGGTCTGGAATGTATAATCTTACATAGTTCAGTAGAAATACGATCAATGATTTGGGGCAGAAAATCCCAATAGTCACCATTTTAGTCTTTTGCCTTCTTTCAATGTAATGAAAGAAAACAAAATTACTGCTTAGATTATATTTCATATAAAATTTAAACTTCTTCATAGACAAAATTCATATACTATTTAAGGTTCAATATCTATAAAATAAAAATAACATAAGAATTTTGGAGCTGTGGTCTCATTTTAGAAATGAGTTCAGCCTCTCATTTAATAGGGAATTAAGAACTTTGAAATTTAGAGTGCTTAATTTAAATTATCTTAATCAAATTGCCAAGGCTTTGAATGAAAGGAACATGTGACACAATAGTGGAGCAAAGTTCCACATCTGTGGATTGCACACCTCTTTAAAAAGTATCTGTGGGGCCATAACGCGCCAGGCCAGGTACACAGCTCCTCAGCTCTAGGCGGGGTCTGGCGGGGGGCAGCTGGGAGAGGGTCTCGCTGTGAACCCGTCTATGGGGTCCCCGGCCCAGAGGGACCGGGGCGCGGGCTAGATGGTCGCGTTTCCCTCTGCTCTG
>VZQC01004118.1:361003-376805 GCA_009823505.1 Rhizomys pruinosus
AGATGTTATAAGCCACAGTAAGACCCTGTCATATTTAACAGGGGGGAAAATTGTAATTCATGGATTAACATATCCAAACATGTGTCTATGCTAAAGTAACCTACCATAACTATTAGTGCTGCTTAAATACCTATATATCTAATTGCTTGTTCTTCATTAGTAGGATCGAAAGGTTATTCCTGGACAAACTGTCAGCCCATGAAAGGAAACAGCCAGAATTGACCAGAGTCCAAGTCAACAGCTCCAGAGAGAGTGGACTGTTTTACCTCTCATCCACCTGTGCCCCTTTTCTAAGCCTAGGGAACAACCTGCGGAAGAGGGGGCGTGGTAGAATGTAAGGGCTGCGATTGGGGTGAATGGTGAAACTACAGCAATGTAGTCTGGACACTCATTTGATCAACTTGATTGAACAAACAACCTGTCACCCCCCACTGGATGGTGGGGCTGTAGGTGTTTGGGCACAACAGCCTGCAGATAGGTTTTGCATGAAGGATGCTTGTACTCATGGATTATCACTTATAGCTAAAAATGAAAAAAAAACTGAGAGAAAGATGCAGGACAGTTATGGCAGAATGCATGATCTGGGATGGGGTGTGGGTCGGGGGGAGGGAAAGGGAAATAAGCCTGAACTGAATTGGAAAAATGTATGAAATGCACAAAGCATCAATAAAAACTAATTTAAAAAAAAAGTATCTGTGGGTAACATGGGAAGATGTCAAAAGCAAAGAATAAGAATCCATTGTCCTTATAAGGCAGTGTTGCATTAATCACATAGATTAAAATTATGTTAATTCTGTCCTAGTTTAAAGAAGGATAGACAAATAGTTTTGGGTTTTTTTTTTTTTTAATCTTTTTGAGATAGGGTTTCCCTGTTGCCCCAGCTGTCCTGGAACTTCCTATGCTGACCAGGTTAGCCTTGAATTCACAGAGATCCACCTGCCTCTGCCTCCCAGGTGGTAGGATTAAAGGTGTGTGCAAATAGATTTTTTTAAGCAAAACGTTTTAAGATCAGAAGAGAAACCAGAGTTTTAATATATTATTTTCAACATTGGCTGTATAATCAATCATCTTTGAATATATTTGGAAATAAAATATTCAATAATATATGAAAGAAACATGTGCCACAGAAAAAGTGCACTGTACTATTATTTGAACACAGGCCTTGGTTACTTTTGTGTTTCTGAGGAAAATACCTGGTTTAGTCAATGCAAAAGGAGGAATGCTTCTCAGTTTCAGAAGTTTAATTTTGGGGTTTGAAGATATGTCTCAGCGGTTTAGAGCACAACCTTGTCCTCTTGCACAGGACCTGGGTTTGATTCCCAGCACCTATATGGAGACTAAAAACATCCTTAATTCAAGTTTCAGTTGACCTCTGCTCTCTTCTGACCTCATTGCACAGCATGGGTACACTTATATACATGCAGATAAAACACTCATGTGCATAAAATAACAGTAAATAAAGTTTTTTTTTTTTTTAATAATAGCCTATACAGAGGCTTAAGTTCATGGATGCAAGGCTTGGATGTTTTTGGGTCTGGGCCAGCACAGAACATGATAGGGGACTGTGGAGTGGCACAGATACATAACTCATGGTGACCCAGATAAAAGATAGTGAAGAAGGGTGCCTGGGATCTCAGGACATATCCTTCAAGGACATATCCCCAGTCACTTCTATCCTTCAACAAGGCCTGACTTACTAAGGTTCAATGACCATTCAGTTGTACCACAAGCTGATTAGATCATGGGGTACAATTTGTGTTACACACATTCTCTTAGTTGTGAGTCTTTCCCTATTGAGCCTAATAAATCTACCAGAATTTACATCCTTAAAGAAATCCAACTCTCTCTTTCCCAGCAAGTATCAATTGTCCATAGCTCCTCAGCTTGGGGTAGAAGTTCCTACCCACATCCCAACCACATTGCTAGGAGTCTGTCTGATTTGACATTGCATAGGTCTTGTGCATTTGGTCACAACTTCTGTGAATTCCTATGTGTATCTGTCTTGTTATTCCAGAAAACACTGTTTCATTGTAGTTATCCATCACCTCTGGTTGTTACACTCTTTCCTTTCCCTTCTGGAGGCTAGACAGCATAGTTTATCAGGGATAGAACATAAAATAAGATAGGCAAATAGAAAGTATCATTCTGTATCATTCTATGGGCTGGAAAGATGCCTCAGCAGTTAAGAGCACTGGAATGTCTTGCAGAGAACCAGGGTTCAGTTTCACGTACCCACATGGAGTCTAACAATCATCCATAACACCAGTTCCAGGGGAGATGATGTGCTCTTCTTCTCACCTCTGTAGCGTAGGCATTGCATGACAAAGGTGCAACATTTAATATGCAGGCATTGCAATCAAACACATCAGATAATAATAATAATAATAATAATAAATAAAATGTTTTAAAAAAGATAGTATAGTGAGCTTAGAGGTTCATCTGTAGATCTGTCACTTAGGACTGGGCCAACTCAATCAGTCGGAAACTTAGCATAGAACAAGAGAAATTGACAACAGGCCTCAACCATAGTCAAGGAAACTGATTGGCAGCTGCATTATGAGTGATAATATATATTCTTTTAAGGGAGTTTTTTTATATATATATATGCTGACTTGATTCCAGTGAATCAATTTTGTTTGAGGGCCATCTGGCCACAAATACTTGACAGGGTAGGCCATAGCATATATGACAGAATACAGAAAAATGGATGAGGGCACTTTGAAGAGTGTGGATGGGAAAGGGTGTCTAAATTTGTTTAACATTATATTAAATGCACACTCAATAAAAATAATGTTTAAAAAAGAAAGTATCATTCTGGTTTCGTATGAGGAGGGTTATTAAGAGAGCTGGCAAGTGCATACTTGTCTAGGTCACCTAATAGGTCTGGAGAAAATATGACGATGAAAAGGGATGAAAATAACAAAAATACAATTATTGGACTGAGTATTTTGTGTGGTAAGGGTGGAATGGAATTTTGTTGACATCAGAGTTGAAGCCTGACAGGTTATGTGGGCACATTTCATGAAAGAATAAGAGATGAACAATTATGGAGGCAGCAAAAAAGAATGGAAAAATAAAGTGGAAGGTGAGGACTTGACCTAGGGTAGCCTTAGCAACTGAGACCAGTCCTCACATTTACTCTACTAGTAAAGTTCCTACATATGGGATAGCTGATAGAAGGTTGGTAATGACTGTGGTGGCTCAAAATAATGTTTATCCTCATGGGAGAGTATATCCTATGAATGCTGTTGGTATTCTGGTGAATAATAAGATAACACCTATGTGCCATGTCTCTAGTGAGTTGTAGGATCTATAATATACTGTTTGACTTACATGAAGTAATGAGCAAATAAAGAATATAGAGGTTCTATTAGCATGTATACATCAGATACCTGGTGGGCCTGTCTGTGTATTTACACAAGCTACTATAGACTTAGAGCAACTAATATTATATTACCAGCAGGATATAAAGCAAGCCAGGATAATTAATATAAGCCATCATACAATAATAGCATCCCTTTTAGATTTTGTATATTTTAATGGATATATGTTTCCTCTTTCTATTTAGATTATTATTACTATTATTATTATTGGGTAAAATTTCTATTGAGATTTCTTTTAATAAAATAGAGTAATATAAGTTATATTTGATTTTTAATTTGAAACACCTAAGTCAGAAATTTTTGGTTCCTATGTGTGCATGTATGTGGTATATGTGTGTAGTGTAAGTTCACTTGCATTTTCAGTTCTGTGCACCGGTAAGTACATGTTCAGAGTCCAGAGAAGGATGCCTGGTGTTGTGCTTAATAACTCTTTGCCTTACTTTAGGGGAAAGGCTTTCTCATTGAACCTGGAGCTTGGATGGTGTCCAGTAAGCCCCTGCAAGGACTCTGTCTCTGTCCACAACAGCGATTGGATTAGAGGCAATCAGGCTGCCATACTCAACTTTCTATATGTGTGTCGAGTATCTGAACTCACATCCTCATGCTTATACCACAATTTCTATTATCTCTTCAGCCTTCAAACCAGATGTTAAATACAAAATATGATTTTCAAAACATAGAATTTCACCAACCAAAGATTGTGACCATCCCAAATAAAAATTGCTCTCTTCTTACTTTATAGTCAAAGAATCAAGAGCATGGTGAACTTGGAAGGAATACAGGCAGACCAAGGGATTTAGTTTAGAAGAGGAGGAGGGCCAGTTGGAAAAGCTGGAGTCCAAAAGAGAAGGAACATGGGTAATGTGAACATTAAGCTGGTGTATGCTCTACCTGCATGAAATTGTCATGGTACTTATCATTTTGCACTGTAAATATAAAATAGATATACTTTAGCAGTAACAAAGAAATTAGTCTAAGAGTTTGAGGTATTTGAGATGGCTAGGGTCTTCAGGATAGATTATTCTGAAGTAGAGAGCTGCTCTGAGAGATCTCAGATACCAGCAGAGGTCATCAGTTCATATTAGCTGATGCAAGTTTATGAGGCAACAACCCTTACCTGGTATATGAAATGTTAGAAATTATTAGAGGAAGAAATGTCTGTGACTTATATAAGACCTGAAATTATTCTCCTGCAGATTTATGTAAAGTATAGAAAGGGTTAGAAGCATTGAGTCTTGATAGGGTAAAAAAAAATTAGCCCTAGTCTAAAAACAGCTCTGGGACAACTTAACAAAGTATAAAAGCGTGACTTATTATTAAAATGGCTCCAAGGAACTTAATACATCACAGAACAAAGTCTTTTTTATACTTTCTTTTATTTCCTTTTTTAAACAATAAGTAATAAGTTATGAGTACAAGCATCCTTCATGTAAAACCAATTTGCAAGCAGTTGTGCCCAAACCTACACAGCCCAAGGCTCCCACTATCCAGCTGGAGGGGCTTGTATGTACAATCAAGTTGATCAAATAAGCGTCCAGTCTATATTGCTGTAGTTTCACCATTCACTCCAATCGCAGCCCTTACATTCTACCATGCCCCCTCTTCCGCAGCAGATTAGAAGAAAGTCTTATAGCATTTTAGTAACAAAACATTTTGTGCTTTAAAATGTTAAACTATAGTATTCACTAACAAAAGAGTACCAGCTCTCTATTTCAAAAAACTTTAAAATTCTATCTTTTAAAATCTCCAAAAGATTATATACCAGTTTCTACAATAGCTTCCAAATGCAAAATTTTAGTATTCAAAGGTACCATATTTAGAGGCCACCAAATTAAGTGAACACATCTATTTCTGCTTTTCTTTGAGATAGTAGGAAGGAAAGAGGGAATCATTTCTGTCTGGTGGTTTGACCCATACATTGTCTTCCCATTCATTGGTACATCTCGCCAAAGAAGAATCATGCACCGGATCTTTTCTAATGAAAAAAATAAGGAAATGGACTGATACTGAGGTCATAAAGTCCTTGAATTACATTAATTTGCTTGACCTTAAAATAATTTCTGTATGTTTTAATGTATTTAATTATATTTACATATAAATGCATAAATGCCTCATAAAATATATCACAGATAGAAAGTTGTTTTACATACAGTATTGGATGCATTAACTATTGCATAATAATTTCATGATAAATAGGCATGGTATTTTGATTTTGAACTAAATTTAGGGTCCACATTATAATTAGCTATGAGCTTTTTGTTATTTGGGAAAAATCTAGGAAGTTCTCTGAGATATTCATAGAGAATATTGATTCGGTCCATTCCATTAATGAGTACCCAGGAAGGAAACTAATTTAGAATCTTAACATTTGCTTTGACTGATGGGGTCTTAGTTTATTTCCTGTTACCGTGATAAAATGTCCTGAAGAAGCAAATTAATGGAGAAAACATTTATTTGCCTCACAGTTTCTGAATGCAGTCCATCATTGCAGAGAAGTCAGCAGGAAGTCAAAGCCGCTAGTCACATGCAAGGTCAATACCAGAGATTCATGAATTGACGCATGCGTGCTCATGCTCAGCTCCCTTTCCCACTGTACAGCCCAGGTTCTTGCTCAGGAAATTTACCATCATAATGGGTATGTCTTCTCATTAATCAAGACAATCTCCCACATGTATTCCCACAGGGGAACCAAATCTAGACAATCCCTCAATGAGATTCCTTCACACAGACAGGCTATATTGTGTCAAACTGACAATTAAACTACCCATCACAAAACCAAGACACCTGTACAGCAAAACATTACTTAGATTAATTTATAAGTATCATTTAAAGTAAAATAGACTCAAAATTAATTAATTACATAATCTAGTTTATGGCAAAATGTTTTGTAAAGTGTCATTCTTGATAACTGCTTATTCAGAGAGTTGAATTTGGTACCATTCTAACCTTCCTTAACAAGATTACCAGAATAGCTAATAATATTATACTTAGTATGCTAGTCAGATTCCAGTCAGTGTGGTAATGGTCCCGAGATAAACAGTTTAAAGGAGATATTGAAATTTGTCTTGGCTCACAGCTTCAGAGGATTTGGCCATGATGAATTCACAGGTAAGAAGCCATGCCCTCTGGCCTCCGTGGACAAGAGTGCTAGGAGTCCAGTAGCTTCTTCTAAGACATGCCTCTGAAGATCTAGCTTGCTTCCAATTAGTCCTACTTGTAAAGGATCTACCATCTCCCAAAAGTCACAGGCTGGCCACGTATTATTTATTCCCTCTTGGGAACTTTTAAGATCCCAACTATAACAACAAAATATTAATTGTTATTGTAAGGTTATTTTATGTGTTCAGAAAGTTAAGGAAAATTCTTTGTTTCTTTTAAACTTTTATCATTGCATTGTTCCTGGAAACCCTGTTTTATTTGAGCTAAAATTCTCTGTGCCCTCTTTTCAGTGCCACAAAGTAAAATGTCAACTTGACATCTGGCTAGTGACAAGTATATTATGGAACGTATCTGTATAAGTTATTTATGAGGACCAATTTACATAGTAATTGTTTTAATGTCAGCATATTCAATTTTCAATGACTGGTTTTAGTTGCTAATATTTTCTGTTTCAGTCTTGATAAGTCAACTGAATTTGATAAGGCGGTGATAACTAGCTATTTATTTTGCCTTTGACATGTCTGAAAAGCTATTCTGGACTGCCAAGTGAATGTATTTGAGTGGAAGGGGACATCATTATTTGTTTGTCCATTTAGTCATATAGTTATGTGATCAACTGAATACTTTATATAGCAATACAACTAGTACTTCTAATGTAGTATTTTTATGCTTGTACTAAGGAACAAGAGAATTTCTATATGTTTATTAGTGATGTGTACTTATATACATATGAAGGAGAATTCAGTTGGGTAAGGGTCAGAACACAGTGCTGGCATTTTTGAACTGTTATTGTTTTGTGAAGATGGGTTCATTTTAAGTACTTTAATTACTGTTCTCTAGTTCTTAAAGCTCACATTTGCTCTCTCTGTGTGATGCCTTTCAGAAGATGAGGAATAGGTGTCTGATTTCCAATTATAACATTATTACTGTATTCCAGTTAAGACAGGTGATCTTAGAAGTGGAAGCATTCAGAAATATTTTGGAGGAATGTTTGAGAGAGAGAGAGAGAGAGAGAGAGAGAGAGAGAGAGAGAGAGCTGCTGATTAAGTTAAGGAGAGGAGGAGGAGGAAGAGGAGGAGGAGGAAGAGGAGGAGGAGGAGGAGGCGGCGGCACTGTAGCTATTTCTAAGCAACAATGAATTTTGATATATAGCATCAGGTATAAGCAATTATTTGACAAAGGAGAATGAAAAACCATGGGGAGAGAAAGCATGGGAGTTTCCTTGAAACATAAAGTGGATAGAAACAGAAGGACCAATGTATCCACTGATTATATCAAATTTCACAAAATAGATTGGAAAACATATTGGAAATCAAAACATACAAATCTTTAATGAGTTTGGCAAGAAAAATTCAGTGACATTATAGTGTCTTGAGTGAAATTAGAACTATTGAAGAATACTTGACGCTAAGGCAATCAATCCCAAGGTAGAATTCAGGGATGTAAGCTAGAGGGAAATGTGATATCAATAGGAATTCTAACAATGTGTAAGTAGTAGTAACACTATTATCATACATGATTTACAGTTAGATAGGAGATAAAACAAAATATTAAAATATGTGACGAATACTAAATTTCAAACTTCTTCAGAGAAGTTTGCTAAGCAATTTTTTCTACAGTAGAGGTGTTGGCTTTTTTTTTTTTTTTTTTTAGAATTTTACTAGAACGTTGTGGGCACAATATGAAGATATTTGAATCAGTATTTCAGTGTGTTCACAGACATTTATAACCATCCACAAAGTCAATTTTATAGTATATACAAAAAGAAAGTCCCTAAATTCATTAACAATTACTATCTTCTTCCCTTCTTCTACATACAAACCGAAATAACCACTGTCTACTTTCTGCTCTATAGCTTTCTCTCTCATGGAGACCCATATGATTATAATCATATGCTAGGAGGAATTTAGCAATGCTGTTTTCACTTTGCATACAGCTTTGTAGCTTAATATTATACCAAGTTTTAGAGTCAATAGTACTGATATCTTTGTATGACTAGATAACCTTTATGTCTTGTTGATCAACTTCTCCATAGATAGATTCATTTTCACAATAATGAAAAATATTGCTATAAATATTGACCTCCAACTGTGTTTTTTTTGACATTTGCTTTCATTTCCTTGGATGTTCACCTTGAAGTGGAAGTGCTGAAAGTGGTGCATCACTTAACTCAGTGTTAAGTGAGTCATAAAACTACAATTTTATGTATCCTTTATTTTGTTTGTACTTTAAGAATACCATACATGTTGGGGTTGGAGAGATGGCTCAACGGTTAAGAGCACTGGCTACTCTTAGAAGACTTGGGTTCAATTACCAGCACACACATGAGAGCTAGTTGTCCATTCCATGGACTCCAACATCCTCTTCTGATCTCCACAGGCATTTCATAACACGATGCCCTTTTACACATTCAGTCAGTTCACTCATACTCATAAGATAAAACAAGTAATAAAATATTAAAAAAAATTCCATATATATTATATCCTCATCCTTTTTGTAGTGCTGAGGAATCAAACCCAGGGCTTTGTGTGTGCTGAGTAGGTGCCAACTGAGATCTATCCTCAGTCCATATGAAAGCATTTTCATCATACCCACCCTCTGATCCCTCCCCTCCAACTCCTCCACCTATGTCTCCCTGTATCCACTTGTCCAGGAACCTTGCCCAAATTCATGTGCATTTTTTAACTCACTGAGTCCAGTTATTTCTGCCACTATATTTTGATCATTAAAAGAAGTGCTATGCAAGTCTCATGCAAACTTAATCAGAAAAAAAAAATCCCATTATAGATGTGAGGAAGTAAAAGGCTACAACCCCATCTAAGGAAATGGTGGCAACATATGGCTGCTGGGAGGCACAGCGATAGTTTCTTTCAAGCTTGGGACACTTAGTAGGTGAACCAGGCTCCTGTGTATAGACCCACACTGATGGACACTTGGAGATGACACAAATGGACTTTTTAGGATATATATATATATATATATATATATATATATATATCAGAATATCTAGAGTTGAGCAGGGGGGGGCAATTAAGAGGGTGGGATAGGGGAGGGGAATAAATACATCAAATTATATTGCTTCAAAATTGCAAAAGAATTAAAGAAAGAAAAAAAGGAGAATTATATGATAAAATGAGCAATCAGGAGATCTACTGATTGTTGATTTTGATCCCTCCGGATGTACACTAGTGTGTTACGGGCCAATCATACAGAGTTTAGTAGTCTAGGGAGCTATTATTTTATGTATGTAGTTGCTCTGCTGATTTGCATTTCTAGCAATAATATAAACGGCTTTATTTTCCTCCATCCTCACTAGTATTATATTGTGTGTATTTGATGACAGCCATTCTGCGTTGATATTGGATCTCGACAGTTTCAGGTTGCATTTCACGTTACCCATCAGCTAAGCATGTGGAACTTTAGAAATGTTTGTTGCCTTGTATAGTGGATGTTTAAGTTACTGTGATGGATAGCTTTAGTTCAACTTGGCCACACCTGGGTTGAGGGAGAGCCTCAATTGGGGAATTTGGTCAATTGGATTGGCCTGTGGCCACATCTGTGGGTATTGTATTGATGTTGAGCAGTGTCAGTATAAGAAGGGCAGGCTGGGCATGAGTCGGGGAGTAAGCAGTAGGAGCTGTTCCATCTCCTGGGTGTTGCTGCTGTCCTCATCCAGGTTCCTTGCCCTGAGTTCCGGTCTTGGCTCCCAATAGTAATGAACTGTGACCCAGGATGTAAGCGAATAAACCCTTTCCCTCCCCAAGTTGGGTGGTGTCAGTGTTTTGTCACACAATGGGAAGACAAACTAGACAAATTGGTACCAGTAGAGTGGGTATTGCTTGACAGACCTGACCTTGTGTTTTGGGGAGAGGATTGTGGAGGGCGTTTTGAACTTTTGGGCTGGAAGATCATTGGAATGTCTAAATTTGTTGCTTGGAGCTGGACAGTTTTTGCTGAAGATTTGTAGAAGATGGAGGCCTGGCTTGTGAAGTTTCTAGTTTAAAGGGGAACAGAGATCATCAGACTGTGTAATCTGTGGGTTCTGGTCCCTGGGGCTGAAGAATCAGCTGTAAGTAACAAGAGACCAAGCCTGAAGATTTCTTGTGTGTACTGGGGCAATTGATGCTGGTTACTGGGGCTGAAAAATCAGCTGTAAGTAACAAGAACCAGCATCATCAAGGTGAAATCTTCTGGGAGAATTTTTCTTCAGGGTCAGCACACAGAAAACTGTGGACCCAAAAGGAGGGCCTGAGACCTCCATCTTGAGCCGAAGCCGGATTGGTAACGTGGTAAGAGTCTCCTATAATGGTTCGGTGTTGAAATTTGAGGGGTTCACGAGAGCGCTGAGGTTTGGCACTGTGAGAGGTCAGGAAAGATATTGGTGAAGTGCACCTCGGTTGCAGTGAGACCCCAGGATTGCAGGGTCTGGAGAAAGCTGAGGCTTTGCACCAGAGAGTGTCAGAAGAGACCATTGTTGAAGGTGCTGCCTCAGTTTCAGTGGATATCCCAGACTTTTTGGAGATGCCGGTACCAGGGACGACCACCAAGAGCACGGTAGGTTAGAATTGGAGTAGCCTGGGCCTGCGAAGATGAGTGTTGCCACGACGGCAGAGTTGGAGGAGGGGAAGCTGCGAAACCCTTTTGGAAGCCAGAAGATCTGTGAGTGAAACCCAGGTGTCCAGCCTTGAGCTCTTTTGCTGGACTTAGGTTTTGTTTTTAGGTGCCTGATTCTTCCCTTGTGAAATAAGCAGTAAACTGTTTGGATTTATACACCCGCCCAGCCCACAGTTAGAACTTTTAACGGACTGTAGAACTTTAAGTTTGGACATTTTTTTAATATTTTAGTAATTTTATTTATTTCTGTGATTGTTATGAATGTACTGGTCTAGCTTGCAAGGTCTGTGCACCCGTGTCGTGCAACGCCGACGGAGATCAAAGAGAGCCGTCAGATTGCCCCTTGGCGAACTGTGGGCTCCTCCTGGTTTTTTTTTTTCTTAGTTTGCAGCCATGACTAGGGTGCGGGATCGAACCCGTTGTCCTTCTGCAAGAGCGGTTGGCGCTCTTAACCGCCTAGGGCCATCTTCCGGCAGCCCTGTTTGGACATTTTTAAGGACTTGTGAGGCTTTTGAGTTGTACTGTCTTAGTTATGATTAACTGTTAACATCATCATTTTTGCGGAAAAGAATGGGAAGTTTGTTGGTTAATAGTTGTATNAGATCTCCTGCTGGAACAAAAGGAAGAGTGACTTTAGAGCAAGACCTCACCCAGCTAAGTTTCCAGCTTGTAAAATAGAACCTAAAAAGTTTTCTGCTCCTAGAAAGCAACTGCATCCACATAAAAAAGCTGTTGATAATGTAGTCAAAGAAGGCCAAGGTCCATCCAAAACTGGTAGCTAAACTTAGCAGTATCATCTGCATAGTATTGGCTTTAGAGGCATGAAAGATGCAAGAGTGAGGGGTCCTGAATTCTTCCTCCATGGTTTCAGAAAGTCACTGAGGCCAAACAGCATGTGGTGGGGAGTCCCTGCATGAACAAGGAACTGGGTAGCCATTTCATGAAGCTGGGAAAATGAAGCTGGAGATCCCAAGATGTTAAAAAGGCCAGAGCCATGAGATATCTGCCCAGGAGTACTGCATATGTGGAGCAAAGCCAGTCCAAGAGAGAAATTTTATATTACCAGTAGCAAAGCTGGAGGGGCAGAGCCATCTAAGCCCTTTGAATCTAAAGTCCCAGGCATGGACATTGAGCTACACAAGCTTTGCTGTTTGCCCTGTTGGTTTCTGGACTTGTTTCAATCCTGTATTTCTTCATTATGCCCCCATTCATTCATTTTAAAATGAAAATGTATATCTATCCTATGCTACTGTGCTGGATAGCTTTAGTGTCAACTTGACACACCTGTGTTGAGGGAGCCTCAATTGGGGAATTGGCTCCATTGGATTGGCCTGTGGCCACATCTGTGGAGTGTTGTCTTGATGGTCGAGCAGTGTGGTAGGGCCCAGCCCACAATGAGTGGTGCCACCCTGGGCAGGTTGTTGTGTACCATATAAAAAGGCAGGCTGGGCATGAGCCAGGGAAGCAAGCCAGTGAACAGCATTCTTGTGCTTCAGCTTCTGCTTCCAGGTTCCTGCCCTGAGTTCTTACCTTGGGCTCCCTGAGTGAGAACTGTGACCCAGGAGATGTAAGCTGAATAAACCCTTTCCTCCCCAAGTTGGTGTCGGTCAGAGTGTTTTGTCACAGCAATGGAAGACAAACTAGGACAGTTACTAACTGGTAAACTTTTGGGAAATGTCTGTATAATGAGAACTCAAAAGACAGCTAATATGTGGGCATTACAGGAAAGGGGCAGAACTTTGTAAATTGGGGCCTAACTTGAAGTAGGTCACTGTGCTTGTGCCTGAGAAAGCTGCATCTTGTATCCAACCCATCTGTCTTTATTTTCTGACCATCAGGAACTGAACTGCCCTCTCCACACACTATTTTAGCCCTACAAAAATGGAACCAAGGAGCTATGATTGAAACAGATGAATCAAAGATCAAGATAATCAATCTCTCCCTTGTTCATCACAGATAGTTCATCAGAGGACAGAAAAACCCTAATGGATGTTTCCAGAAATGCACTCACACAATTACAATCATCTTATTCTTGACAAAGTTGATGAAACATAAATTTTGGAAAAAAACAGCTTTGGACAAAATGCACTGGGAAGACAGGATATCTACTTGCAGAAACCTAAAGTTACACCCCCATCTATCTCCCTAAACAAACAAACAAATAAACAGCAACAAAAATCAAACAAAACATCTCAAACCTGGATTAACAATCTTAATGTGAAACTTTTGAAAATTCTAAAGAGAGACATAGACAAAACAAGAGAGATGTACAGATCTCAACTTCCTAAAATGCCATTGGGTCAAGAAACAGCCACAATAATGGATGGGATTATATCAAGTTATATCAGGTTAAAAAGCATATGCAACACCCAAGAAACAGTTATGAAGAGCCAACTTACAGAATGAGGAGAAAGTTTATCTAGTTATTCTCAGAGTAGATGGTTAATGTTCAGAATATGTTAAAAAACTTAAGAAGTTCAACATTTAAAACAGATAATCTGATCAACAAATAGGCAGTGAATGGATAAAACATTTTTCGGAAGAAGAAATGAACAGCCAGCAAGTTTATGAAGAAAATGGTATCATCTTTATGTGATTTGACTCAAAGCTGCACTGTCCTCCATTTTTATGAGGACAAGTGGGCTGTGGCTCCTACATGGTTTCTTGTAAGTGGTGAGTAATTTTTCTTTTATTGTTGCAACTTTGAATTTTTTATCATCAAAAATTGTCAGAATTATGTATCTAATTATGGCTTTTTGGTACTTAGGTTACTTGGATTTCCTTAAAATCTTGGGATGTGTAGGTTATCATTTTCAAATAAATTTGAGACATTTTCTGCCATTAGCTTTTCAAATTTCTTTTTCTGCTCTTTATTCTCTGTTGTGTCCTTCAAGAATGTTACATGCTTACCTGTGGACAAGATTGATGTGCCATAGGCTCAGCTAAGTGTATATCTGATTTTCTTCCATGTTTTTCTGTCCCACAATAGATTATGGCCCACATAATCCATTGATCTTCAGTCTTATCATTTCTTTGTTCTATCACTTCTAATCTTCTGTTAAATTCCTCTAAGTGATTTTTCCGTTTAATTGCTATTTCTTTTCTGTTCTTTATGGTTTCTGTTCCTTTGCTGATATTTTCCTTTTGAGGAAAGTTCACCATCATACTTATCCTCCTTGTTTGGTGATCGATTTCCTTTAGCTTTATCATTACGTTGAAAATGGCTGACAGCAGCCCATGAAAGGAAACAGCCAGAATTGACCAGAGTCCAAAATGACAGCTCCAGAGAAAGTAGACTGTTTTGCTTCTCATCCACCTGTGCCCCTTTTCTAAGCCTAGGGGATAATCTGCGGAAGGGGGGCGTGATAGAATGTAAGGGCTGCGATTGGGGTGAATGGTGAAACTACAGCAATATAGACTGGACACTTATTTGATCAACTTGATTGTACATACAAGCCCCACTCAGTTGGATGGTGGGACCCTTGGGCTGTGTAGGTCTGGGCACAACTGCTTGCAAATTGGTTTTACATGAAGGATACTTATACTCATAAATTATTACTTATTGTTAAAAAATGAAAAAAAGAATAGAAGAAAAAAATATAATTTTACATTCCTAAATCAGATATTTTTTTAAGAAGATCTCATTGAAAAATGATAAAAATTCTTTAAGAAAGTAGAACCATAAATCTGCAACACTATAATTTATTTGGAGCCATGGGATTTAATTGGGTTCAAACACATGAAATCTGTGTTCTCCAATGTGGCAGGTTAACTGAATTTAATTGTTTGGATTTGCTCTGTTCCCTTGGAATTTTCTGAGCTTGGCTTATTGCCTTATTTTTCTTTTGCTCATATATTACACTAGAAGAATCAGTCTTGGGAGGGAAATTCCTGAGATTTATGTGATCTCTCCCCTTTATCATTGCTTACACTGAGGGGTATCTGGGCATACAAATGTGATTCAGTAGGGCTTAACATATATGATAGAATGCATGAAATCCAGTGGGTGGGCGATGGAGGTAATAGAGAGAGTGGAGAGTGTCTAAATATAAGTAAGATGTATGAAATCTATACAAATTTAACAAAAAATATATATATATATTATATAAAAGAAAGAAAGAAAAAGGCTGACAGCATGCACAAGACCCATGCAAACTCAGCCAGACAAAAACCCTGCATGCAACTGCAGAAATGGGTAGGGGAACCCAACCTTGGCTAAAGAAATAGTGGCAGCCGATTGTGTTTGTGATTGTGGTTGGCCTTTTTTTTTATTTTTTTTTAATTTTTTTTATTTATTTTTAAGGGATTCTACAATACAATGACACAGTTGTTTGCAGATAACATTGATGTTACTCAGTATGTCATACAATTAAGTAATTGGTGCATTTTGCAAGTATCTATGTCCAAATTTTGAACAACCCAAGATTCCCATAGTCCAGTTGGAGAAGCTTGTATGCACAGGCATGTTGATCAATCAGGTGTCCAGACTATATTCCTGTAGTCTCATGCTTCACCCCTATCTCTCCACAGCCCTTACAATCTACCACGCCTCCTCTTCCGCAGTTTGTTCCCTGGGCTTTGGGAAAGGGGCACAAGTGGGTGAGAAGAAAACAGTCTAATTTCTTTGGAGTTGTCATTTTGGACTC
>VZQC01004118.1:379912-397886 GCA_009823505.1 Rhizomys pruinosus
CAAAGGTTTTAATACAAGAGACTTTCTTAACTCCCCCCCATAGAATAAGGAGAAATATGATGATGATGAGGTCGTTCTCCAGCTGTAGATTGGAGCCAGCTGTTATAGAGGTATTCTCTTGTAAAATCAGTAAAACTGCCTTCTTTAATTGACTAATGGACATAGAAACTGTGAAAAGGATTATTCTCTATTCAGAACCAAATATAATGCTAAAGTCTCCTTAAGCTATGCACTTAAGCAAAATATATTAATACAGGAGCTCTGACATCAACAATGGATTATTCTACCAAGGAGATGTTGGCCAGGGGATCCAAGCCCCCACAAAAGGTAAAGGCTCCTTGCCTCCAAACTGGGATATCTGCAGGAAGAGAGGCGATAAGGCCCTGCTGTTGAAGACCTGATATAAACATGGGAAAGATGTATGGAGACCGCACATGCAAGTATACAGATGGTCTCTGGAATGCCAGAGAGTGTTACCAAAGGCCACTAAACCAATAAAGCAAATATAGGTCTCCTTGAGTCAAGCAAGACTCCTCCGTCAGCACCAGCTACACCTCATCTGCCTGGAAATACTGTGCAGCAGTGGCAGCCATATGTCTGTATATCCCAAATCTAATTGGCTATTGGCTCTCTCCTTGGAGGAATAACCCACGGTTGATGCCACAAGCTTATATCCTCTAATGGTTAGGAGATGTTATAAACCACACGACGACCCTGTCATACTTTTTTTACTTAACAGAAGAAAATGTAATACATGGATTAACATACCATCCAAACATCTGTGTCTATACCAAATTAACCTACCATAACAATTAGTAATGTTTAAATACCTATATATCCAATTGCGAGTGCTTCATTGGTAGGACCAAAAGGCTATATATTTTACTGTTTAAATACCTATATATCTAATTGCATGTGCTTCATTAGTAGGATTGAAAGGTTATGCCTGGACAAGCTGGCAGCCCATGAAAGAAAACAGCCAGAATTGACTAGAGACCAAGACAACAGCTCCAGAGAAAGTAGACTGTTTGGCATCTCATCCACCTGTGCCCCTATTCTAAGCCTAGGGAACAATCTGCGGAAGAGGGGGTGTGGTAGAATGTAAGGGCTGCGATTGGGGTTAATGGTGAAACTACAACAATATAGACTGGACACTCATTTGATCAACTTGATTGAATATACAAGCCCCCCCTGCTGGATGGTGAGGCCCATGAGCTGTGTGGGTTTGGGCACAACTGCTTGCAAATTGGTTTTACATGAAGGATGCTTGTACTCACAAATTATCACTTATTTAAAAAAAAATGAAAACAAAACAAAACAAAAAAGCAGAGAAAGCTGCAGAAAAGTTACGGCAGAATGCATGATCTGGGATGGGTAGGGGTGGGGTGGGGGGAAGGGAAGGGGATATATGCCTGAACTGAAATGGAAAATGATGTATGAAATACACAAAGCATCAATAAAAAAAAATGAAGTGATTATTCATTTCAGAAAAGCAGAATATTCTCAGACTCCGTTATGTAATAAATTACAAATTTAAGCTCTGCCTTTCATTTCAGCCAACTTCTGCTAACCTGAGTAAAATAAAGAGTGGATTCAGAATTACTCTTGCTAGGTTAACATTTAGTACAAAATTTCCATTTTCTTTTCTATTTTCAACCACTTACATAGAACTCTATGCAGCCCCGGTTGACCTAAAGCTTGGCATCTTATGCCCTAAGCCTCTCAAGTGTTCAGATTTAGTGTTAGGTACAGCCATGCCTGGCACCTCTCTTCTTTTCTTTATCAAATTAAAGATGTGAATCTTTCTCACACTTTTACTAACTTTTAGTTTTATTCATTTGATTCTTATCAAACGTTTATAAAGCATGGTTTGGAATTCAATAGATATGATTTTCGAGCAGCTAGTTAACTTCTAGAAGGTGTATTTATTTTTTGCATGTGCACAGCTTTCTGAAAGACACTATTATAGACCCTAGGACCTTCTATTTGCCCTCATTCCACTTTTCAAAGAATCCTCTTTATGATATGCCACTCATATCAAAGGCTGAATGTCTGACAGGTATTCAACAGTTATCTCACCCAGGAGTATTTCCATTTCTGCTGCGGTATCACACATCTTTTACTTTTTTTCACTATCTTTCATGTTTCAGTCATAAGATGAAGTGTGTGTACGTGTGTGTCTTTCTCTTGACTCTTTGGAAAAACATTTATGTACCACTGGTATAATATGGTACATAAGGGCATTTCCACCAAAATACTGAAGGTTTCCATGGAAATAAGTTTGGAAAGAATGCTGTTATTTCATGCCAATGTTTTGTCATTTTAATTGGATTTTTGGTCTCTTTTTACTTCTTTGGTCATGTTTACAAATACTGTCAACTGAAATAGCATTTGATAAGAAGAATGTATATTCCACCTCAGCTCTACGACAGTCTTCACACCTGACTACAGTACAGGAAGACAGTGCATTTTGCCTCTGAATTCATTTGTGGTCTTACTGAATGAAAAGAAATAATCAACTTCACATGCATGACGGAATAAAAACAAGAAAGGAGATTCATCAGTGCCAGTCAAAATTGGTTAAAAGCTTTTGAAACTGAGAAATAAAAAATATTATTCTTGCACATTTTGGATAAACTCCAAACATATCCAGGAATGAGTTTTAACATTAAATAGACAAATATCCAAACCTATTTTATCACATTTTTTCATTTAACATATAATTAAAATAAATATTTGAACTATATTGACTAAATGGCAATTAAAAGTTGGCCATATAATTAGTATATCTATTAAAGCAAAATTGACTCGCCAATTTAATTATATATTCAAAATTCAATTTTAGAATGAGAACATCCTTGATCACATATTTCATGTTTCTGTGATATAAATGGAAAAGGTCAACAAATAGTACAATCATCCTCAGAGGAAAAAGAAAAGCTGTGTCCCATGCTGTGGCCGATTTGACAAACCTGGCTTCAGTTTTAATAATATTAATCTCTGGAGAGGGACACAAAGGAAGATAGAATCCTCAGTGTAGCAGCTCAATATTAAAAAAGAATGACTGAGTTTATGAGCATCACTGTATGAGCTGTGGAAATCAAGTCATATAGCAGCAACACCTTTGTTGGTAGGTAGGAGTGTTTAGAATATAAAATAGAAAAATTCAAAATTTTACCCTAAATTCCGTGTGTGCTTACAAATTTCCTCTGCTTCTTGTGGACAAAACATCCAGTGCTGTTTCCCTGTGGATGAGAGTCCTTCCAAATTTCCCATGTGACCAGACACTCAGGTGAGGAACACCCTTGCCCCTTCTGCACCTTCTTGGATATTCTTCCAGGACAAATAAAAATAGACATGATTGATGAGTTTGGGCTATGGAGCCTACAACACTTAGCCACACTCTTTCCTCATTTTTCTGCTCTGGGCCCTGCTTTCCTAACAGAAACCAGTTGCTGCGTGCTCTTCGTTCCTTCCTATGTGCAACTGACTTTTCCTGCAATGGCTGTGACTTAGAGGCTGGATGTGCCTCAACCAGGAGCTTAATAGTTGACGTTACATTTGACTCTCATCCAAACTACCTTCCCCAATAGAATCCTAATAATGAAGGTAATATTTTAATAACAAATCATTTCTGGGAAAATTTCTCAATTGGTTCTCAAAATGTCCAGGGAACAGGATTCTGATATATTACCTGAATATAACTGCAACATCTCTGAAAGCAATTATAATCCAAGGAGTTGTAAAATTCTGCTATATTTTCTCAAGAGATGATATATCACAGAGTCCTCCTTCGGCACTCTATACTCCATTTATTCTCAAAGTCATGAAATGAAAGCTATTCCTATCTAGGGAATATCAGCGATATGAAACCAAAATGATGAAATAGAAAAGTTTCAATGCAGAGTAAGACTATTTTATCTTGAAAGTGTTCCAGCTACTTGGCCACTTTACAGATGTACCTCAGGTCCGGGACATATACATGGAAACTCATATAAACAACGGACTTTTTAAAACAGCAAAAGTTGTGAAAATCACATCAACAATAAACTCATGTGAATCCTGTGCAGTCCAATCTTAATTCCTCTATTATTTATGGCTCTCATAGTACTTCATATTGTGCAGCCATTCCTACTCTTTTTAGGCTTTGTGGTTATTAAGAAACAATTTTAACACCAATTTAATGGCTGAGAAAGAAAATGCGCCTTTGCAGTGAGTAGGATGTACCAGAAAGTGCCAGCAGAAGGATTGACTCCTCTGGGCATTGAAGGGAAGAAATGCCTCAGATTGCTGCAGACATCAGGCCCCTCTCTGGATCCTACCTGTAACAACGATTTTTAATGAATCCTAACAAAACTTATCTTCTAGGTGCTGCAAAGGTTTTAATACAAGAGACTTTCTTAACTCCCCCCATAGAATAAGGAGAAATATGATGATGATGAGGTCGTTCTCCAGCTGTAGATTCGAGCCAACTGTTATAGAGGTATTCTCTTGTAAAATTGGTAAAACTGCCTCCTTTAATTGACTAATGGACATAGAAACTCTGAAAAGGATTATTCGCTATTCAGAAGCAAATATAATGCTAAAGTCTCATTAAGCTATGCACTTAAGCAAAATATATTAATACAGGAGCTCTGACATCAACAATGGATTATTCTTTTTTTTTTCCATTAATTTTATTTATTTCCATATGTGTATGAATGTACTGTCTGCATGGAAGTTTGTGCACCCGTGTCGTGCAATGCCGCGGAGGTCAGAAGAGGGTGTCGGATTCCCCTGGAACTGGAGTTCTCCTGGAATTGGAGTTTCAGACGGTCTCAGCCGCCATGTGGGTGCTGGGGATCGAACCCGGGTCCTCTGCAAGAGCGGTTGGCGCTCTTAACCGCTAGGCCATCTCTCCAGCCCCAACAATGGATTATTCTACCAAGGAGATGTTGGCCAGGGGATCCAAGCCCCCACAAAAGGTAAAGGCTCCTTGCCTCCAAACTGGGATATCTGCAGGAAGAGAGGCGATAAGGCCCTGCTGTTGAAGACCTGATATAAACATGGGAAAGATGTATGGAGACCGCACTTGCAAGCATACGGATGGTCTCTGGAATGCCAGAGAGTGTTACCAAAGGCCACTAAACCAATAAAGCAAATATAGGTCTCCTTGAGTCAAGCAAGACTCCTCCGTCAGCACCAGCTACACCTCATCTGCCTGGAAATACTGTGCAGCAGTGGCAGCCATATGTCTGTATATCCCAAATCTAATTGGCTATTAGCTCTCTCCTTGGAGGAATAACCCACGGCTGATGCCACAAGCTTACATCCTCTAATGGTTAGGAGATGTTATAAACCACATGACGACCCTGTCTTACTTAACAGAAGAAAATGTAATACATGGATTAACATACCATCCAAACATCTGTGTCTATACCAAATTAACCTACCATAACAATTAGTAATGTTTAAATACCTATATATCCAATTGCGAGTGCTTCATTGGTAGGACCAAAAGGCTATATATTTTACTGTTTAAATACCTATATATCTAATTGCATGTGCTTCATTAGTAGGATTGAAAGGTTATGCCTGGACAAGCTGGCAGCCCATGAAAGAAAACAGCCAGAATTGACTAGAGACCAAGACAACAGCTCCAGAGAAAGTAGACTGTTTGCATCTCATCCACCTGTGCCCCTTTTCTAAGCCTAGGGAACAATCTGCGGAAGAGGAGGTGCGGTAGAATGTAAGGGCTGCGATTGGGGTTAATGGTGAAACTACAACAATATAGACTGGACACTCATTTGATCAACTTGATTGAACATACAAGCCCCCCCTGCTGGATGGTGAGGCCCATGAGCTGTGTGGGTTTGGGCACAACTGCTCGCAAATTGGTTTTACATGAAGGATGCTTGTACTCACAAACTATCACTTATTGTTAAAAAAAAATGAAAACAAAACAAAACAAAAAAAACAGATGCCGAAAAGTTATGGCAGAATGCATGATCTGGGATGGGTAGGAGTGGGGTGGGGTGAAGGGAAGGGGATATATGCCTGAACTGAATTGGAAAATGATGTATGAAATACACAAAGCATCAATAAAAAAATTAATTAAAAAAAGAAGCAATTTTAAGTATGTAGAAATGGTTAGCACATAAAAGTGCTTATCTCCAACTCTGACGACCTGAGCTCAGTCCCTGGAATCCACATAATGGAAGGAGACAAATGACTCCTACAAATTATCCTCTGACTGTTACATGTGCCCAGTGGCATGTGTACACAATACCCCATGTGTAATAATAAATAAAAGAATAAGAGAGTTTTAAGGTACATCTGACCAAGGATCTTACAGAAACAAGTGTCACTTAAGATAAAGACCCTATATATCCATAAGTGGATATGGTCATTTCGAGTTTTGAGATATATATCTATATCTATATCTATATATATGTATGATTTTTCTTGTAAGGCTAATTATAACATACTTTGAGGAGTGATTATGGTAAGAATTGACAGATTTTCTTTTATCAAGATAGGAATATATGCTCAATTATTCCTCCGTATCTTAATAATGACAATAATAATAAGTAGTAGTACTTTATCAGAAATTCATTTCTTTTTTTCCTACTTTTTAAAATTTTTATTTACTTTTTATGTGTATGAATGTACTGTCTGCATGTAGGTTTGTGCACCCTTGTCATGCAATGCTGCAGAGGTCAGAAGAGGGTGTTGGATTCCCCTGGAACTGGAGTTAAAGACAGTTCTCAGCTGCCATGTGGGTGCTGGGGATCAAACCTGGGTCCTCTGCAAGAGCAGTTGGCATTCTTAACCTCTAGACCTTCTCTCTAGCCCAGAAATTCATTTCTAAGTCGGCCATTCCATGGTTTTGTAATTTTCTTCTTTCTTATATATATTTTGTATTCAAATGGATTTTTCCATCATTAACTGGAAATTAAGTAAGATGTTCCATTATATAAAACATATATGTGGCATCCTAGGTAGGTGTCTAAATATATAGGCAAGATGCTGTCAGTATCCCAGTGAGAGAAAAATTAAAATTTGTTAAAATGAAGCCAAGACATCAAGATAACCATCTGTCCCACAGATGCCCTCAGTCAGATCTTATTGCAGTAAATTAAGTATAAAGATAGGATACTATAAAGAGAGAGTTTAAGTTGTAGATTTTAGGATACAGATATAACAGAAAAAGTGGATATTAAAATACACAAATTACATAGATTACACCTTTAAAACATATGGGTTAACGGTATGCAGAAATTAGTGAAAATTCTGAAAACACCAAAGAATAGATGTAAACTAAAATGATTTAAAAGAAAGAAACTTGATATAAAAACAGTTTAAAAACATATTAAAAACACAAGTGAAAAATATTTATTAGACTATAAGTAAGACTCATCAAATTACCACAATTAACTGTAGTTTGCCTAGAGGGTGAATATTCCTCACAATAAGCAGAATGTACACTGAGTATACTGTTTGGAAACGTGTACTTTTAGCTAAGTGTGTGAGTAGGCACAGGTACTATGGCTTTAAGAACTGGAATAAAGTTTAAGCTATGGAAAGCTACAAGACAGTATTTTCCCAACATTTTCTTAAACCCTAGAAAAATGAACTTCTTCTCCTTGGCGCTCTGAGCCTATGCAACTTTTCTTAGAACTATTATGTTTTAAAGTCATACAAAATTCGCATCCTTTATTACAGACCGAATCAGTATAAGTAAGCTATTATTAATTAACTAAAGTGTAGACAAACTAAAAATCCTGAAATATGTGTCAAATTGATTGTGCTATTTTCAAGACTGCATCCATGAAATACCACATTATTACAGAGATAAAACGGAAAGATAGAACTTTCAGTGATGTGTAGTCCTCGAAGACTTTGCCTTGCAGTTTTCTGTATGTGAGACTGACAAAATCACAGGTAATATCTGGCTTCACTTCTCACTCTTCTCAAAATCAGATGTGGAGGAAAACCATGTTAAGCTGGCCCCTGGTCATCTCCTGACACTTCTCACATTCAGCCTCTGTTAGTCTTTGCCTCATTCTTTGTTTTATCTTCTTTTATGATATAATTTTCCTCCATGACTTTTTTCCCTTTTAAATGTCCAGCTTCAGGAATTAAGAACATGGACATGGTTGGTTGCATTTTGTTTTCTTAGCATTCAGGATAATATTTTCTTATAATTTAAATTCAGTAGCTACAATAAAAAATTATTTTATTTTCAATTTTCCATTATTGTCTAAGAGCATCTTTTTTATAATGGTGTTGTTACAGTAAATGTACAACAGAAATATCAGCTTTCTTTTGTGGTTTTTCTGTCATTTCTAACTGCAACACTTTTCACTTGAATACACTATGTAAGATTGAAAATGTAGAGGTGGAAAAGAATGGAGATACATAATACTTGTCTGAGTGTATTGTGACACAAACAAAAAAAAGCTTAATTCATCTTTGATGGGTACAATTAGCATCAATACTTCTCATCACTAGAAATGCTCTTGGAGAGTGGGAATTACAACTGATAATTTGAGGTTACTTGGGGATAATTTGTCTGGCTAAAAGACTTAGGCCAATGTATAGAGACTTCAGTTATGAGAAAAATTGATTTGTTCTTCATATTAATCCTCTACTTAAATATTTTGAAAATGCGATTTAACAGAGAATCTGAGGAGACTATCAGTAATTCTTCTACCTTTGTCAAACAAACCAAAATGTAGTAGAGATGGAAATAAGGAAAAGAGCCCCAAACATAATTGAATTTTCCCTTACAGGCCAATTACCCTTCAACAAATCTATGGCTTTTACATTTCTGTTTTAATTTATATTTCTTATATTTATTTTCATTCATTTATTTCTGTCATCAGTTTCTCATTTTCTGTCTGTTATTCAAGTATTTCTGAAAGGAAACTGAGGAAAGGGGAAGGGTAAGTGTATCAGCACGGTTGGTTTAGTTTGTCTTTATGCCTGGCAGACTATTGCTAATGCTGTTCTCACTCTATATTCTTAGCATTCTCTTGGGCCTATATAAGTTCCCAGAAAACCATAGCAGATTAGAATTTAAAGGTAAATTCGAGGGTAGTAGAGATGGATCTCAGGGAATTACATGCAGCATTATTCTCATATCCATTTCTGCCATATGAGCTATAATTCAATAATGATAACTCACTGTCAATTGAGAAGCTGCAAGCAGTTCATCAAGTGACAGGGTATTGAACAAGCCATCATTATCTTTGTATTGAATATTAATCATTCTTTATGGAAACATAAGTCCAAATGACCTATGTAAACCTAGGTGAGAACTTAGTTCATTGAAGTCACCTTTGTTTACAGAGTCCTACTATAAATAATAACCAGAGTAAAACATCATGTTGTAATTATAATATGACAATGATATTACATGTTAAAAATATGGGCATTTTCTTAAAACATTTTTTTAAAAGGAGATAATATAGGTAATGAAAAGATAATTTTTTTTGGAGTTTTCATCAAGATTTAGTTACAAATTATCTGCCACAGGCTCATGTTTGAACATTTAGTTTCTAGTGGGTGATGCTGGTTTTGGGCTTTTACAAGGTGAGATTAGGTATAAGAAATGATCCCTGGAGGACAAGCCATGAGGTTTATAGTCTGGGTCCATTTCCTGTCCAATCCCCTCTTCCTAATCAGAAGATGTGAGCAAAGTCTTGCTGCCAGGGCTACATTCTGCTTCCTTAATCCTTCCCTTTCTGCTGTGATAGACTGTCTCCTCAAACTTGAGGCAAATCAAAGCCTTTCTCCCTTACATTGTTTTAGCCATGTATTGCCATCACCGCAATGAAAAAGTTAACCAATGCAGCTATTTCAGTTTAAATGAAACCTATCTAAGATTATGAAATAAAGATTTTAATAAAAATAGCTAGGGAGACATTTGGTTCTAAATAGTACAGTGATATGCATTAAAATATCAACATAAAATAATCAAATAAATGACCTCTCCTGAACAGCTGGCAGGCACATACTCACTTAACGTGGCGGATGTCAGGCAGGGATCTCTCTAGAGCTATATTGTTGCTGACGAAAATATTGAAGCCATTTTCCCTGTATGCTGAGTCATCATGGTCCTCTTCAGTCAGGGGGTAGGGTTTTCCGTGTTCACCTTTCCCTATGGACAAACAAAAATCAACAAGGGAAGGTCTATATCTGAAAAAATATCCATTTCATATTTTAGAATAGATACTCCTCAATAGATGACTGGATAGCAAAACTGTGCTACTTATAAACAGCGGAATATCATTTAGCCATAAAAGATTGAAAACCTGGTAGCTCCAGGAAAATGATGGAACTGATCACTATCACAATCAGCCAAAAAGGCATACTTAAAAACAAAACAAAACAAAACAAAAAAACATCATGGGTCTAGAGAGATGATTCACCTGGGTCTTCTGCAAGTACAATCATTGTTCTTAAAAAAAAAGCATTTAAGAACAAAGATTGTACTTGCAGAAGACCCAGGTTCCATTCCCAGCACCCACATGGAGGCTAACAACCATTCATAACTCCAGTTCAGGGGATCCAATGCAGTCTTCTGACCTCCACGGGCATTAAACGACATGGGTGCCGTTACAAGCATTCAGACAATATACCAATATACCCATGTACATAAAAAAATAAAAATGAAAGTAATAAATAATAGTCATAAACATCAGATTATTTCTAATATGCAGATTATAGGTTTTAATTTGCATATATGTCTGGATGCATGTTTATGTGCAGATCTGTGATGTGGTGTGTGTGTGTGTGTGTGTGTGTGTGTGCCCCCGCCTGTGTCTGTGTGGGCCTGTGCAGGCCTGTGTGTGTCTGTGGAGGCTCAAGGTGGACATCAGGTGTTCTCATCTGTTGCTTTCCACCTTACATACCAAGACACACACTCTGGCAGAAGGAAGAGCCCCCATTTCCACTAGCCTGATTAATCAGCCTGCTCTTGGGATTCCTGTTGGTTTTCTGCCTGATGGAATTACATGTAGGCTGCTCTGTGCTCTATCACCATCTTTACCTGGATTCTGAGACTCTGAGTTTTTTCCTTGAGTTACGAGTGTTTGACCCATTGTGCCATCCCTGTTGTCCAAGTATTGTTTTTAGCCACAAAATGCTGTGATCCACAGAAGTCAGTACCATTAATTGAATTTTAATGTTTTAAATTTGGGAATATGACAGATACTTATAAAAAAGGAAAACCACAGAAGTAGAAAGTGGAATCTCATTTTCAAGAGTGAACCATTATAAATAACTTTGGCATGTTACCTCAAACTTGTCTGAAAATTTTATAAGCATATAATTTGCTTTATAATTTTTCCTAGAAATATATAATCACTTCATTTACTTCCAATAGGTGGCATTATTTTAATAATTTCATTGAAAATGTGCATTTATATTATTTTTAACTTTTCTTCTTTTCCCCATTATAAACAATATTGAAATGGCATCTCAACTTATATTTTCTCATTTATATCCTTTTAGACAAATGAAATTTCTTACCATATACTATGGAATCTCATGGTTAGAGGCAATTATATCATATGTCACTCATCAAAAAAGTTACTCTATGCAAAAATGGAAGCTACTGAATAATCCAACAACTGGTCAGACAAACCATATACATCTGAAAATTCCCTACTCTGAAGAGACATATCTACAATTAAACCTCTACACATAGAATGAGGGGCAGAGAGAAAGTGAGTGCATCCCTCAATTCTCACCAGTAATAGAGAGTGAAGCAAACAGAAGGGCACAACTAGTCAACCTCCTAAGAATGGGAGACCCCAGAGTGTGTATCCTTGGATGGGGCCCCTATATTTAGCCTCACCTACCCAGGGATCATTGTAAGAGCCAGGACTGGTTCATGAGCATAGAGAAGCAGTGACTTACAATTGACTATGAATTTTCATATGTAAACCTGTAGCAATGTAGAGGACATTATAATAGGAGCAAGGTCTCAAAGTAGACCAAGAGAAATGTGTGAGGGATTGACCTTGGACTGAAAACTATAGGATACTGATTACTGTTGGGTGAAGAAGAATGTGCCTTACCTAAGATTCCTGGATAAGCTGACTAGACTGCAGCAGATCTATTTGCACAGACAGACTTCTGGGTTTGGGAGTTTGATTGGATAGGGCTTAGCTTGGTTGTTGTAATGCTGCAAGAGTTCTAATGGGGGATTGGGGCATGGAGGGGGGGTCTCTTATCCCTGTGCGCACAGGCCTGAGTATAAGGTAATAATAAAATATGGTAATAATAATAATTAATAATGATAATAATACAAAGTTTTCTTTGCTGAAGGAGCCAAACTAAAATTGTGTGTTTCACTTTGAGTCTTAGTAAACAACAAAAGCATGGGAATACAGGTGAGTTGGTAAAGTGCTTGACTAATTTGAACAAGGGTTAGATCTCTCATATTGAATAAGCTGGGCATGGCAGGACCCAAAAATAATCAGTACAAGGGAACTGGAGGGAGGCATGTCACAGATTCAAAGACATCCTCTGTTACAGAAGTTACAGGATACCCTGGGATAGAAACCCTGTTTCAAACAAACAGACAAAACCCAGAAAAAAAAATCCCCCAAGAATACAAATATAGCAAATTTAAAGTGATATGCACGTTAGAGAACCTGTTAGAATTTTTTTTTTCCATGTGATAATTTTGTGTTCAAACTGGCAAACATCCAGAGACAAGGCTTTCCAAAGAAATGAGTGGCACTCTAAAATCATGAACGTTAACAATTATGGTATATGAGAAATGTCTTTTGAGATTATAAGGTTAAGACCATTTTAAGATGTTATGTTCATATGTATGAAGCCAACAGGTTTTATTTTCATGCTAACTTTTCATACATAGAAACTTCAGATCCCATGAGCTCTATTTGTTAAAGAATTCTTTGTTTAAAAAGTAAAAAAAAAATGAATAAAATAGAATAAAACAAAAATCAAAATGTAAACCACAAAAACAAAGTATGCTTATATTAAAAATCTAAGCTATGTTTATTAATCCATTGGCACACCTATTTCAAAGTTTAATAAGGTAAAATGTAACATAGTGGTCAGTTCTATATTAAAACTAGAGTCTGTTCTTAAAATCTGTAAAACAATATGCTATTAGCTTTCTAAAAAATAGTTTGAAAAGTGTAAATGAAATATTTTATGTTATAAAAAGCATGAAATTAAACATCATGGATAAAAATATACATATCAAGCAAGGAAAAGCAAGTACGTATTTAATAATGCATACTCAAGGGAGATATTTGGAAGTTAAACAGGGAGTTTATATTAATTTTCTCAAAAAGGATTTGATATTTATCTCCCAGTTAAAATGGCATTTTATTTACTCTGGCAGCCTTGTAGATTGCTATGACTATCGTTTTTTGATGTTTATTGATTGTGTACTATATGCACCACTGGGTAGGGAAATTGAAAATGTATACAGTATCTTGTCAGGCCTGAAAAAGCTGGAAACACAATATGATTGGGAAGATAAAGGGCAAAGTTATAAAATAGCTATTGTATGAAGGAAACCTTTTATATATGGAATTAAATATACCAAGCAATAAAATGTGTAAGTTTCCCAATTTAACAAACTGAAGAGTATATTCTAGACAGAGAAGAAAAGATTATAACTTAAGTTGTTTTTTCTCATGGTCCTAGTATTCAGGCATAACATCTTTTTAATTTATTATTTTTTTGTATTTTTGAGACAGGGACTCCCTTTAAGTCCCAGCTGTCCTGGAGCTCACTCTGTAGACCAGGCTGGCCTTGGACTCACAAAGATCTGCCTGTCTCTGCCTCCCAAGTGCCACTGGGCATGTGCCACCATGACCAGCATAAAACCTTTTTAAAATTATGTTCTTTTTTATTGACATTTTGTATATTTCATGCATCATTTTTCAGTCAAATTTGGATACATTCCCTTCTCCTGCCCCTCACCCCTCCCTCATATGTGGATGCTGACAACAAATCCCCAGTTGGCAGGCAAACTGAACAACTTTATAATTATATTTCTTAGTAACTGAAAGCAACTGTGCTGTCACAATGTGAATCTCTTAACAGGCTCTAGAGTTGACCTACCACTTATATTCAAACATTTTAATTACCATGTGGGATGGGAGATATGTACTCATATTCTAGAGTAATATAAAAATAAAAGGAAAAAATAACTTAAGTTTTAAGGACAGAAGGGAATACAAATTGTTCAAAAAGTCCATGACTAGGGATATTTTACCCAAGAATAAACTGAGATAATTAAATTTGTGCAAACAAAAAATAGTGAAATTCAATGCTTATGAAATATTTAATGAAATCTATTTTAAATGCCAGAGATCCCTTAACATCAAATACTGAGAGATATAATAGATTTAGGTCTCAGGAAAAAATCTAGTAATAATTTATTATTTAAGATATTTCTTTTAAGCAATAGAGTATAAGACCAAAGACGTCAAAGACATCAAATTAATCAGTGAGGACAAGCAGTTGGGGCACTGAAAAATCCATGTAGGTAGACCTCTTCAGACTTGATTTATGTGAAGAGAACTTTCATCATCATTCCAACTCAGACAAGTGCTCCAACACTCTAGGCAGTATCTCTTTCCTGCTTCTCTCTTCTATTCCTTCCTCTCCTTCTTCCTCTCCTCCTCTTTTCTTCCTCTCTTTCCTCTCCATCCTTTCCTTTCTCTCTTCCTCTTCCTCTTGCTTTCTTCCCACTACCTTCTTAAAAAGTTACACTCATCTCACTCCAATAAGAGTAGCCAAGATCAAGAAAACAAAAGACACCAAATGATGGAGAAGTTGTGGGGAAAGGGGAATACTCATCCACTGCTGGTGGGAATGTAAACTGGTACAACCACTGTGGAAATCAGTGTAGAGAACGCTTAAAAGTCTCAAACTGAGCCTACCACCTGACCCAGCCATACCTCTCCTGGGTATATACCCTCAAGACGCCTCCTACCACAAAGATACATGCACAGATATGTTTATTGCAGCTTTCTTCACAATAGCAAAGAGCTGGAACCAACCCAAATGCCCCTCAACAGATGACTGGATAACAAAAATGAGGCACATCTACACAATGAAGTTTTATGCAGCAGAAAAGAAAGATGACATCATGAGTTTTGCTGGTAAATGGATGGAACTCAAAGCAATTATACTAAGTGAAGTAACACAGTCCCAGAAAAAAAAAAAAAAGGCGAATGGTTTCCCTCATTTGTGGATGCTGACACCAAATCCCCAGTTGGCAGGCAAACTGATCAACTTTATTATNAGACCTGGAACCAACACAAATGCCCCTCAAATGATGACTGGATAACAAAAATGTGGTACATCTACACAATGGAGTTCTATGCAGCAGTAAAGAAAGATGACATCATGAGCTTTGCTGGTAAATGGATGGAACTCAAAGCAATTATACTAAGTGAAGTAACACAGTCCCAGAAAAAAAAAAAAAAAGGCGAATGGTTTCCCTCATTTGTGGATGCTGACACCAAATCCCCAGTTGGCAGGCAAACTGATCAACTTTATTATTACATTTCATTGTATCTGAAAGCAACTGTGCTATTCCAATGTGAATCTCTAAATGGGCTCTAGAATTGCCCTACCACCTTATATTCACACATTGTAATTACTGTATATGGCACATGTGCAGCCTCACTTCAGAACATGTTGTCTTTAGCATATATTACTTACTAATGTTAATTTTTTATCCATTAAATGACTTTCCCAACTAGAATGTAAGCTCTGCAAAACTTCATTTCTATTCAACCTAATGTCACCAACACTGTAAAAAGTGATCATCCCAGAGTAGTTATCAGGGCATGATGTATGGATGGCAGGCCAATAATGAGGTGCTTAAGATTTGGGCTTTATTTCCTAAAGTTCATCTTATGTTCAAAAGTAATTAATAAGTACTTTATCTGAGAAAGATTTCGCAGATTGAATGATGATTATCATATATCTTAGTTTGATGTAAACTTTAAGAAAAGAAGTAAAAATAAATGCTTAAGATTTAAAATACAAGTAAAATGATGATTTTAAGACTATTCAGGGATGGGAATGGGTCTTTGCGTCTTTGTGTCAAGAAGCTAGCTCTCTAAGTGGAGTCTTCACTCTCATTTTTACAGAAATGGAGAAAAATATGCTAGTGATTTATGTTTCATGAAATTCCACTTATTCCTATGCATATCCTAGATAGCTGAAATAGGAAGAGAGTCAATACAGTCGGGTATTTGAATGAAGAGATCTATTATTATTGATATTATTATTAATATTAAATAGGGTGTCTATATGAAGCATAGATGCTCCCTCAAATATTGGGCTCAAGAATCTTCACTTTGCAGTACATTATCTCATGTTGCTTGAGGAGATTATAAGCAAAGTATACAAAGGTTTTAGATTTACCACAAACTCCTAAAGATTCATTAAATCCAAAATTATTATTATTTAAAAATCTTTACATTCCAAATGAACCTCATTGCTGTCTTCTCTTTATTTTAAACAGTTCCACTGGTTTACCTTTATATATTATGATGTTTATTTCACTGAACATTGAACAACCATATTTGGGTACTTATCCATGTTACTTATTAAACGAAGATTCAGTTCTCATCATGCCCACAGATTTCAAGTATGCAGTTTGCTCAGACACAGCTCCATTTCTACACCTTACTCATGGACATTTACCTTCTCTGAATCTCCTTGGAAGTAATAACTGAAGATGGATTTTTATAAAAGCTCCAGGTTGCATATGAATATCGATAAAACATGTTTTTGCAACATCATCTTACTCTTTGGGGGAACCTATTAAGTCATTCTTTTTCTGAACTGTCAGTAGACTACTACTAAATTTGCTTTAAATAGTCTCTTTCATATCTTATTTGAGTAAACAACAGATTTGTTTGCAGATGTCAGAGAGGAATTTTTTCTTTCATGCTATAATTTGTCATCGTATTGGTCGTTCCTTTACTGAAACATAATACAGTCAGCTCTCTTGAATTATATTTTTCTTCTTTCTGTATACGTTTTATGAAAGAAATTGAGTATCTGTACACTCCTGACAGGTGCACTGATTGTGACAGACACTGTGGTTCTTAATATGTGACTGTGAACACTGTTATGCTGATAATCATTGTACAAATCACAGCTGATATTTGTGTACATGAAAGCCAACAGATAAGGTTTTCAACTATGCTCTAAAATATGATAGTGGGTTTATAAATCAACCACAACCACAACTGTGGTAAATTTGAATGAAATTATCATTTTAATATAGTCCTACAATTTCCTCCTTGCATCTCTGTCTCCTAATAACCATTGTATTTACCAGGCAGAATCTTGAAGGACGCTTGTTTATTACATCTTTGGGAATAAAAAGTCTGATCATGAAAAACATATAAGCAGTTTCATATTTGAGTCAGTATAAGGGTGACAAAGCCTGGAAACTTACACACATACAGTTATCTAACTTTTAAAATTCTTTTATTCAGAGTATATGGAAAATTACTACACAAGTCTTCTGCATGTATTTTTCTATGCTTAAATTCCCAATCAATTATGAATATGCAGAACTTAATTAGAAAACTGGAAAAAATAGACTGAATTTGTCAATCAAAACATGGATCATACTGATATTGCTTCTTTACCATCTAACAATAATTCTGTGACTAATTATTTCCTTTGAAATCTTGAGGTGTGTTCGGAGTGAGATGGAGAAGAAAGAATTCATATTTAATTTACAAAGTACCGAAAGAAATAATTTTTGTTCCCACACTTCTTTTAGTAAAGAATTTCTTCTCTAAATAATGTCACTTTGTATATATATAGAACAGAGTATTTATCCTTAAAGAATATAAATAGTATTTTTAAAGGAATGAATATAGAATCTGCAGGTCATACAGGTCTCTATTTACAATGGAGACTACATTGTAAGTTTTTTTTTTTTTTTTTTTTTTTTTTT
>VZQC01004118.1:399392-581966 GCA_009823505.1 Rhizomys pruinosus
ATATAACTATGCATATAAATAATATTATGTATATATACTGTAACAATACAAGTTGGAGAGAACAACAACAAAAGAACTGAAAAAAAACTCTGGAAAGACTCAGGAAAAGATGCAGGACATGTATGGCAGAGTGCAGGGACTCAGGTGGGGTGGGGGGCATGGAAAAGGAAGCAACTCTAGATTCGATTGAGAAATGATGTATGACTTATGGAAAAAGTTTAATAACAATAAAAAATTACTAAGATAACATAAAAAACAACATTGATAGAATAATTAAGGACAAGCCATCATAGAATGGTAAATGAGAAAGTTAAAAATTTTGAAAAAATAAACTGAATGTTAGGAAAAGGGCTCATTTTTGAGTATGATTTCAATAAATAAAGCAGATTATGAATGTGACCAATTACAGGTGTGAGTTGAAGAGAAGAGGGGTTACAGGACAGTGAAACAAAAATAAAGATGAATGAAGAAGTCACATGAAGTCTCACTACGTTACAGCTGTCTAACAAATATAATTTAAAATAGATTTTCAATGGAAATACATTATATGGGTGGGTAACATAAATCAACAGAGCCATGGGTTTTTAAGTGAAAATTCCACTGCCAGTGCACAGCATCTTCCTAGGACTTATAGACCTGAAAGGCCCAGAGGCCCCATAATTATACACAGCACAGCCATTGCCCTTGGTTGCCCATCAGAACTAGATGGTAAGACTCTAATGCTGAAAATATTGTACACTTGGATTCAGAATACAGAGAAAAGAAACCATGCTGGAGCTGAGCTGGAAGCTTCACTGTACTGGCTAGACTACGTAATTATAATGTGCTATGCAGGCATCTAGGAGAGGAAAGCCAGCAATGTTTTTGTTTGTTTGTTTTGTTTTTTCTTACAGTTTGGCAGTTGGTAACATTTCAACTCAAAAGGCAAAGAGTGGTTATTGGTGCAGTAGTAGCATAACTGCTGTGGGATAACCAACTGATTTCTGATTGTGTTTCAGGTTCACCATAAGAGGAAGTTTATACCCAATACAATGATCCATGATTAGGGAGGTAAGAGGCACTGTTTTTGTTTTGCTGAATGGGCATCAGGTCAAGTTGCTTCATAGGTCATGTTTAGACTCATAGACTAAGAGTTGTTTACAGCCTTCATTAAAGATTGTAGCATTCTCTTTAAGATGATTTAAAGCAAAAATTAAGTTTGCTTCCCAAGTTAATCATATATAGTCACCCAAAACAGCATGGGTGAATTTGATGAAATCTGTGCCTTGATTCCACCCTATAGTTATGTATAATACAACTGTCTTCTGGAGACTCATGGGTTTTAAAAAAAAAAAAAGGGGGGGGGCGGTGGCACAGACAGACATGGAAACCTTCTAGGTCAAGCACCCCTTGCAATTAAATCTTAAAAAACTAAACTCTGGAAGAGATTTGTTTGTTCCAACAGTACAAAATGTCACCAACTTAACGGCTGAGAAGAAAAGAAAAGATACAGCTTTGCATTGCGTAGTATGTACCAAAAAGTGGCAACTGAAAGGCTGACCCGTTCTGAACACTGAAGGAAGAAAAGCATCAGATTGCATTAAACACATCGAACCCTTCTGTGGAACCTACATGTAACAACTATTTAAATGATTATAAATGAAACTTATTTTTTTTTTTTTTTTTTTTTTTACTTTCTAGGTGCAACAAAGGTTTTTATATGACTTTCTTGCCTCCCCCCCCATAGAACAAGGCGAAATATGGCGATGGATGATGTTCTTTTCCAACCTGTAAATTGGAGACAACTTTTATGAGGTAATCTCTTATAAAACCGGTAAACAAAATGCCCTTCTTTAATTGACCTACTCGACATAGGAATGGTAAAAAGGATTATTATTTATTCAGAGCCAAATATAATTATAAAGTCCTTGGGCTATGCCCTTAGGCAAAGTATATTAATGCAGGACCTGCTGACATCAGCAATGGATTGTTCTACCAGGGGGATGTGGCCAGGGATCCAAGGCCCCACAAAAGGTATAAGGCTCCTTGCCCCCTAAGTTGGATACCTGCAGGAGGAGAGGCGATAAGACCCTGCTGCCGAAGACCTGACGTTAAAACGGGAGGGATGTATTGAGACCGCACCTGCAAGGGTACAGCTGGCCTCTGGAATCCAGAGGGTGTTCCCAAAGGCCACTAAAACCAATAAAGCAAATTACGGGTCTCCCTGCGCCAAGCAAGACTCCACCATCAGCACCAGTTACACTTCACCTGCCTGGAAAATACTGTGCTGCTAGCCAGAGTCAGCCCATGCTGCCTGTTCTCTCCCAAATCTAATTGGCTGTTGGTTCTCTCCTTGGAGGAATCACCCATGGCTGATGCCACAAGCTCCCATCCTCCACAGTTTAGGAGATGTCATAAGCCACCGTAAGACCTGTTTATTTATCATGGGGTAAAAAATATAATCATTGAATTACACATCTCCTCCAAAACATATGTGTCTCTGTCCAAAAGTAACCTACCTAAACTATTGTGCTGCTTAAATACCTATATATCCAATCGCTTGTGCTTCATTAGTAGGCTCGAAAGGTTACTCCTGAACAAACTGTCCGCCCATGAAAGGGAAGGAGGAAACAGCCAGAATTGACCAGGACTCCAATCAACAGCTCCAGAGAGAGGGACAGTTTTACTTCTCATCCAACTGTGGCCTTTTTTCTAAAGCCTAGTGAACAATCTGCGGACGAGGGGGCGTGGTAGAAGTAAAGGCTCCGATTGGGGTTAATGGTGATTCGAAATGATGAAACTACAGCGATTGTATTGGACACTATTTGATCAACTTGATTGAACAAACAACCTGTCACCCCTCCACTGAATGGTGGGACTGTGGGGGTTGGGCACACCCGTCTATAGGATTGGTTTTACTTGAAGGATGCTTATACTCATTGATTATCACTTATAAGCTAAAAAATGAACAAAAAATAAACCTTGAAAGATGCAGGACAGTTATGGCGAATACATCGATCTGGGTGGGGTGGGGGTGGGGGGGAAGGGAAAGGGAAATAAAAAAAAAGCTAAAAAAATGTTATAAAATGCACAAACCATAATAAAAAATTAAAAAAAAAAAAAAAAAAAGCAACGTTTCTCTTAAAATTTGGAACAGTGGTTCCATAAGTTACACAATGGAATTCTATGCAGGTGGTGAAAGAAAGACAATATGACTCATGAACTTTGCAGGCAAAGGATGGAGCTAAAGGACATCATGTTAAGTAGATACATGTAAGTGAAGCACAGTCCCAGGAAAAAACAATAACGAAAAATGGTATCTCTCATATGCTAGATGCTAGCACCAATAACCCAGTTATAAATATTTCTTGTGGAGAGGGATGCATATTTAAAAGAACAACAGAAAAATTGCATCAGAAGAACTGACTTGAAATGTTGACTCCAGGGGGTGGAGGGGTGGGAGAGGGACACGGGGACGACATTTGATTAAGGCATATTTAATTGACGTGAGTTCAACAAGACATCCAAGTTTTGCCCAGATTCTGTCTACAGGACATGGTGTTTTAGGACTTAGTAAGTAAACATGTTTATATTATCAACATTGGTATTAAAGGTGCTAAAAACGTAATGCATCTGAGTTAATGGTGATATAAATGCTGTTGTCCACATTAGCTTTAATTAAAAACTGTATAACAATTACTTTGGGATTGTATAAACAAATTTCCTATAATTATGCTGTCATATAGTATGATTTGGTAACACTCTCTTTCACCTGTAGGATATTTAACCTAAAAATAAATTAAGTTTTTCCCAAGTTAATCACATACAGTAACCCAAAACAGCATGGTGAACTTGATGATAAGCTGTGCCCTTGATGCACCCCTAAGGCTTATATAATACACTGCTTTTTTTGAGACTCAGGGTCAAAAAAAATAAAAACCTAAAATAAAAAAAAAGGGGATATAAAAATATGAAAACTTTTTGTCAAAAAAACCTTGCAATCCAATCTTAAAACTAACTATGGGAAAGGATTTGTATGTTTCAACAGGCCAGAGTATCACCAACTAAAATGGCTGAGAGAAAGAAAATGTAGCTTTGCAGGAGTAAGAAGTACCAGAGTCCCAGCAGAGGATTGACTCCTCTGGGAATTGAGGGAAGAAATGCCTCAGATGCTGCAGACACCAGGCCCCTCTTCTGGATCCTACTGGTAACAACAATTTTTAATGGATCCTAATGAAGCTTACCTTCTAGGTGCCACAAAGGTTTTAATACAAGAGACTTCTTACTCACCCTCATAGAATAAGGAGAAATGATGATGATGAGGTCGTTCTCCAGCTGTAGATTGGGCCAGCTGTTCTAGAGGTATTCTTGTAAAATCGTTAGTGAACTGCTTCTTTATTGACTAATGGACATAGAACTGTGAGGGGGATTATTCTCTATTCAAACCAAATATAATGCTAAAGTCTCCTTAAGCTATGCACTTAAGCAAAAATATTAATACAGGTAGCTTGACATCAACAATGGATTAATTCGCCAAGGAGATGTTGGCCAGGGTCCAAGCCCCCACAAAAGGTAAAGGCTCCTTGCCTCCAAACTTGGATAATCTGCAGGAAAGAGGCGCGATAAGGCCCTGCTGTTGAAGACCTGATATAAACATGGGAAAGATGTATGGAGGACCACACCTGCAAGTATACAGATGGTCTCTGGAATGCCAGAGAGTGTACCAAAGGCCACAAAAGCAAATAATAGGTGTCTCTGAGTTCAAGAAGGACTCCTCCGTCGCACCAAGCTACACTATGCCTGGAAAAGCTGTGCAGCAGTGGCAGCCAATGTCCGTATTATTCCAAATCTATTGGCTATTAGCTCTCTCCTTGGAGGAATAACCCACAGCTGATGCCACACACTTACATCCTCTAATTGTTAGGAGACTTATAAGCCACACAAAGGACCTGTCACTTAACAGAAGAAAATAGATTAGATAATACAGGATTAGCATACCACCAAAACATCTGTGTCTATACCAAGGTAACCTACCATAACAATTAGTACTGTTTAAATCCTATATATCTAATTGCGTGTGCTTCATTTGTAGGATGAAAGGCTATATTTATTATACTGTTTATACTGTTTTGTAAGTACCTATATATCTAATTGCCTGTGCTTCATTGTAGGATTGAAAGGTTATGCCCGGACAAGCTGGCAGCCCATGAAAGAAAACAGCCCGAAATGACTAGAGACCAAGACAACAGCCCAGACAAATAGGCTGTTTTGCTTCTCATCCACCTGTGCCCCTTTTCTAAGCCTAGGGACAATCTGTGGAAGAGGGGCATGGTAGAAAGAGGGCTGAATTGGGGTGAATAGTAAACTACACAATATAGACTGGACACTCATTTGATCAACTGACTGAAATACAAGCCCCCCCCCCCCCGTGGATGGTGAGACCCATGAGCTGTGTGGGTTTGGGTCAACTGCTTCAAATTGGTTTTACATATAGGGATGCTTTGTACTCACAGATTATCACCTACTGTTAAAAAAAAATGAAAACAAACAAACAAAACCCAAAAAACAGAGAAAGACGAGAAAGTTATGGCAGAATGCATGATTGGGTGGGTAGGGGTGGGATGGGGGGAAGGGACAGGGGATATATGCTAACTGAATTGGAAAATGATGTATGAAATACACAAGACATCACATCTATATATATATATATATATATCTATATATATATATATATATATGTTACATTTTCTATTATCGTAATAAAACACCATGGGCTTAATGTTCAGGAGGAGGACAGTCCATCATGGTGGGGCAGACACGGGAGGATCTGCCAACAGGAGAGCTGGATGCTCATATTTTCAAGCAGGCACAGGGGAAGAAAACTGAAAGCAGACGTGGCTTTGAACTCTCAAAGCCCACCCCCAATGACTTGCATTCTCCAGCATGGCCATACCTCTTAATGGTTCTGTAACCCTTCCCAAACTGTGCCACAAACTGGGCACAAATTGTCCTAATACTCGGAACCTATCAGGGGAACTTACTCAAAGCAACATAGTGATTAATTGAGAGACTCACAGCTTGTCACAGGATGAGAACAAATGAGTACTGAGTACTCAGCCTTAAATAAGAAACCCAAATTAATTCCTTTATGACTCAAGGAAAATCACAAGGGACAGAAATAATGTAAGAGACAGACTATAGAAAGCAGGGCCATGGAACACTATCTTATGCTCATACTGTACCTGTGGACTCAAGAACTCACAACAGCTATGGTTGACTGCATAGGACCTCAACATTATCATGCCCATAAAAATGTGTGGAATGTACATATGCATATTTTGGAATAATATAAAATTAAAGGGAACAAAAAAAGAGAGAGAAAAACATATTCAAAGAACTGACCAAAACAGTAAACTTGTGCATCGAAAAGGTAATAAAAGACTGAGAAAAAGATGCAAGACAGGACTTAATGTGTATGGCAGAATCCATGAGCTCTGGTGGGGAGGCAGGGTGGGGCATGATGGGTGAGCATGGATGGGTGAATGAGTCTAAATTTGATTAAGAAATGTTGTATGAAATGCGTTCAATAAAAATTAAAATATTCAGCTATAGATGGTGAAGGTCTCATGGTGCCTTGCCTATGGAATTAATAACAGTCAAGTGCTGCTGAGGGGAAGGATGTTACTGTCTTTGACCCTGTACTCCCACATATTCTAGTGGGTAGATGCACGCCCATGTCCATGGAAGTGTCCCAGGTTAAACCCAGTGGGACCCAAAGTGGAAACAAACAAAAAATACATGAAAATGGAATGAGGACTTTATAAGAAGAAAGAGGGTAGGGTGATAGGTTAAGAGAGGGTGAAGGGATGAGGGCGACCAGGGTGTATTACATACAAGTATGAAATTGCCAAAGAGTAAATGATGATGGCAACGCTAACCACAGGAATAATAACTAAGACTACTAGAGAAGAGACTTAAGACTAGGACAAGTTCTGATAAGCACCATGTAAATAGGGAGTCTACTGTAAGAGAGCTGATGGTCCACACATCATGCATGCTGTGATCACAGACACAGTGAGGAAACCCAAATTTCTTGCTCTCCCTTCTACTTTATTTAGTGACCCAGGTCTATCAACAATAGATCAGATTTCTTCTGGTGACCCTGACACTCAGTGTTTGCTAGGTTCCCGAGAACCCATGCATGCTGTAGTTTCTCAGGTCAACTTAAGTGCAAATCAGTTTTAAGAATTTCTTTCTTTTTCACAAAGCTATTTTATTTTATTTATTTATTTATTTATTTATTTATTTATTTATTTATTTATTTTCTATGTATATGAATGTACTGTCTGCATGTAGGATTGTGCACCCGTGTCGTGCAATGCCATGGAGTTCAGAAGAGAGTGCCAGATTCCCCTGGAACTGGAGTTCTCCTGGAATTGAAGTTACAGACGGTTCTCGGCCGCCATGTGAGTGCTGGAGATCAAACCCGGGTCCTCTGCAAGAGCAGTCGGTGCTCTTAACCACTAGGCTATCTCTCCAGCCCCGTTTTAAGAATTTCAAAGACCATGGTTCTTGTTTGGTGTGATATGGTGTGTTGTGGTGGTGGTGATGGTGACACTGGTGTGTGTGTGTGTGTGTGTGTGTGTATGTGTGTACATGTGTGTGCTTGTACTTCTTGTGTGTGCAGGTACATGTGGAAGCCAGAAGCCAAACTCAGCCATCATTTCTCAGGTGCCACTCATCTTGATATTTTTTACATATTAAATATTTTATTGAACATTTGTACATCTCATACAATGGTTCCCAATCAAACCCAGTCCCCCCATGTACCAACCCTCCATCAGAACTCACGTATTATGAAATCTAAGCTAAGCCCTGTCCAGTCAAGCTCTTGAACACAGATGTCCTTCTGTGCAAATACATCCACTGGAGTCTAGGCAGCACATCTAAATATCTTAGGTAAGGCATACTCTTCCTCACCCATTAGTAATCATTCTCTTGCAGTCCTTAGTTATCTGGGAGATATTCAACAGCTATCTAATTGGACTTGGAACCCTTTCAATCGGTGTGAACTAATGAGAGGCAGTGTATACTCATCCACCTTAATTTTTACAAGTTTGTCACTTGGTATCTGACCAGTGAATCCCAGAGATATACCTGTCTGTAACTCTCCAACACTGGGATTACAAGCACTCACCAGCATGCCTGGCCTTTCTAGATGAGTATTCAAGATAAATTCAAGACCTAATGATCACACGACACCCAATTTGCCAACTGAAACACATATGGATTCCCCAAATGAATTTGTGTTGTAGATATCAACAAGTTCCATATTTCCCACATATGTTTTTTTCTAAGACTACTATCCTGCATAAGAAAAAAATGTAATATTTCAGTCAGTTTTCTGATGCAGTCTTTCTGTTGTTGTTCTTTTAATATGCACCCCTCTTCACAAGAAATATTAATAACTGGGTTATTGATGCTAGCATCCACATATGAAGGATACTATTCATCGTTTGTTTTTCTGTTATTGTGTTACTTCACTTAATTTAATATCCTCCAGCTCCACCCATTTACCTGAAAACTTCATGATATCATCTTTCTTTATTGCTGCATAGAACTCCATTGTGTACATGTACCACATTTTTTCTATCCACTCATCAGTTGAGGGGCATTTGGGTTGGTTCCAGCTTTTTGCTATTGTGAACAGAGCTGAAATAAATACAGCTGTGCATGTATTTCTGCAGTAAGATGAGTCTTGTGGGTATATACCTAGGAGTGGTATGACTGGGTCAAATGGCAAGCTCATTTTGAGTCTTCCAAGGGTTCTCCACACTGCTTTCCATAGTGGCTGTACAAGTTTACATTCCCACCAGCAATGGATGAGTGTTCCCCTTTCCCCACAACCTCTCCAGCACTTGGTATCATTTGTTTTCTTGATCCTGGCCAGTCTTATCGGAGTGAGGTGATATCTTAAGCCTGGGTCTATTCTACATTATTCCCTAATCTATAGTGAGGAACATTTTTATAGTTTCCTCAGCTCCATCTCCAGTTCCTTCCTCTTCAGTTCTCTACTCAGCTTTTGCGTCCATCGTTTGATTCTGATGTCATCTTGTTTTCTTTTTCTCTTTTTTTTCGAGTAGTTGGTATACTCTGATAATTAATGCATTTGTCAGATGTATCTGCAGCTAAAGGTTCTTCCCACTCAGTGGGTTGTCTCTTTACTTCCTTTTTGTGTTCTTTGTGATTCAGAAGCTTTTGAATTTAAGAGGTCCCAATTTGTCAATTGCGATATCTTATTTCTTGTGCAGCTCTGTCTGATGTTTAGGAGTCTTTTCCTACACTATGTCTTGTAGTCTGCTCCCGAAGTTTGGTCTATCTGTCTTCATCTGAGTTTTGGTTTCGAACTTGAGGTTTTTAATGCATCTGGAATTGACTTTGGTGCAAGGCTGAGAGGTAGGGCTCTTAATTTCATGTTCTACAGTGGTGGATCCAATTTGCGCCAGCAACCACTTGTTGAAGTGCTGTCTTCTCCTTGTTCATTCTGGCCCCTATTTTCAACATATGAGGTGGCTGAAGTTGGATGTGCTGCAGGTTCATGATCTTCAGTTCTTATTCCATTGGTCAACTGGTCTGTGTTTGTGCCAGTACTAAGCGATGTTTTGAATGACTATCAGCCCTGGTGTCATTAGTTTTAAATCTGTAATAGAGATCCCCGTCCTGTATTGCTCTTTGTCGCTAGGGTTTGCTCTGCTAAGGCTATTCGGGGTTGTTTTTGTTTTCGCATCAATGAATTGAGGACTTTTCTGCCCAAGACCTTCTTGATATGAACGCTCTTGGGATTTTGATGGGACATTAGTTAACTCTGGATCACGCAAGTTTTGGTAGGATGGACAGTTTTTACTATATTTATTTTCCGTCAATCATGAGCATGGGAGTATTTGTCCATCCTGGATGTCTTTCTCAATTTCTGTTCTTCATGAGGTTTAAAAATGTTTTGTGGTAGACGATCCTTGGTGTGCTTCTTTAGTTTAGGTTTTGTTGCCCTATGATATTTTATTGTTTTTGAGGCTATTTTAATGGGAAGTTCCCTTAGTAGTCCTTCTTCATTGCTATTGTTGTGTAAAGAAAGCTATGCTTATTTTTGCTAATTTGATTTTGTTATCCTGGCACACTTTTAGCGGAAGTTCTTTAATCTTCTAGGAGTTTACTTGGTGGCAGTTCTATAGCATCCCTAATAGATAGATCATATCAATCATGCAGCAAAAGGCATAGTTTGAGCTTCCTCTTTTCCAAATTAGAACTCTTTAATTTCCATTTTCTTCTTCTTGCCTACGCAAGGTGTTCAAGGCACTATATTGAAGAGGAGTGTGGACAGGCGGGCAGCCTTACCAGTTCCTCTACCCTTAAAGGAATGCTGCGTCGTTTCCCCATTTAGATGAATCGTGGCTGTGGGCTTCCGTGTATATGGCTTTGATTACAATAAGGAACTGATCGCCTCCAATCCATTCCCTCCGGACTTTCAAACATGAAAGGATGTTAATTATTATCAAAGCTTTCGTCCGCATCATAGGGAAGAGTCGATGATGGTGTGTTTTTTGCTTTCAGTGCATTTATATCTTGGATGATAGTATTAATTTTTTATCGTCTGAACCATCCCTGCATCGTCTGGTATGAATCCAACTTGAGCATAAGTGATGGGAGATTCTGCTGATGTAGTGTCTGTATGCATCTGCCAGTATCTCTGTTTAAATTTTGGCATCTGTGTTCATTAGGAGATGGGTCCAATCGTTTTCCCTTTTTGGTTGCATCTTTGCCTGTTTTGGTATTAGAAATGTGATCGGGCTTCATAGAAAATATTGAGAGAAACTCCATCCAATATGTATCCTTCTAAACCAACTTGAGTAGTAAGTTTTGTAAGATCTTTTTTAATATATTTATAGAAATTCCTGCTGTTGAAACCATCTGGCCTGGGCATTTTTTTGGTTGGGAGGCCACTTATTACATCATCGAATTTCTTCATATATTAATTGGATCTATTAGCCTAGTCAATTCTTCTTGGTTACCTTTGTATATCCCAGTGTCAGGATATTCTGCCATTTCTTTTAGGTTTTGCCAAAAATTATAGAAGTTTTAAATAAGTTTTATAGTTTGAATTTGTGTTGTTTTTTCTTGGTTTTTCAATTAATCTTGTGATATTTCCCCTTGTCATCACACCGTTCTATTATTTTTTTTTTTTTTTTTGGTTGTATCCTTTTTCTTTATTTCCAGTTTTAGCTTTTCTCAAAGCAGACGTCATCTATTATGGTTCCCAAAGAATAGACATATTTTGTGATGTTTTTCTTTGTTTCTATTTCATCTGAGATCTCTGCTCTGATTTTTGTCTATTTCTTCTTGTCTGTTGTCGTTTAGGGGTCATTTGTTGTTCTCTCTCAAGTACATTTAAGCTGCTAGGGTTAGATCATTCACTGTGCTTTTTCCGTTTTTTTAATGGTAAGGAGCACCTTAGAGCATGAACTATACCCTCTGAGGATCTTGTCTATGTAGAAAGCGGTGCCCATAGGTTTGTGCTGATGTTGTATTATCATCTGGTCATTCAGTTCCGAGGAAATGTTTGATTTGTCTTCTTTATTTCTTCCGCATGACCGCTATTCATTACTCAAGAAGTGTGTTGTTTAGTCTCTATGTGTTCTCCTACGGTGTTGGCGTTATGGCCTAATGTATTTAATATTGAGTGTATTGCACTGTGTGTGCTAGATACGAATATCATGAGATTATTTTCAAATTTTTTGTATTGTTGAGTTTTTCCCTGTTGCCCAGTATATGGGTACTATTGTGGAGAATGTCCATGGGTGCTGAGTAGAAAGGTGTATTTTCTGCTTGTGTGTTGGATATTTGAGTAGATGTCCTTGAAGATTCCAGTTGGCTGTATGTGATCAATTAGGCAGTCAGATGTCTCTTTGGTTTATGCCTTTGTCCTGTTGAGACTCTGTTCTAAAACGGCATCTATAGTGGGGTAATAAGTCCCTGACAGTGGTGTGCTAGGTGTTATTTGACCTTGAAATTCCTGAAGAGTTTCTTTACATAAAGTTGATGCGCGCCGGCATTTGGTGCACTAGACTATTTAGTGATTGGAGGTCCATCGTTAATTGTTCTTAATAGTATGCTAGTGGCCCTCTGTCTTGTCTCTTTTTGATTTCTGTTAACTAGTTGAGCTATTTTCATCTGATAACTTAAAATTAGCAAAACCTGCTTTCTTTTTGGTACCGGATTTTTCTTGGAATATTTTTCTTCCACCCTTCATCTTTAAGTTGGTGTCTGTCCTTGAGAATGAGATGTGCGGTTGCTGTAGGACAGCATATGAGATCGATTTGTTTCCCTAAGTCCATGTCGCCCAGTCTCATGCCTTCTTGACTGGATGAGGTTCAGCCCCATATAATATTTAAGGTTATAAAGGTTGGAAGATAGATGTGTTGTCCATTCTACCTTTATTATCGCATTGGGACTTTTTAGACTCTCTTGATTCGACTCCTGCTGTTATGCTTTTTTATTAGTTTCTTTTCCTAGGTGCTTAGGATAGTTGTCTTCTCTTCTGCCTTTTGAATGTGCTTCAAGCTAGTGCTTCTTGGCAGATGGCTTTTGGTAAATGTATTGCTATCTAGTACTTGCCTTATGTCAGTGGAAGATTTTTTCCTCTCCGGATTCAATGGTATATCGACTATTTCTTTTGCTGAGGGTAAAACGATGATTCTGGGCTTGGACGAATTGCCGCGCTATGGTAGGCGTCACTCTTTTGTAACGCTGTGCATAATATGCGCTTTTGTGCTCCCCCTGTTCTTTTCTTGGCTGTTGCTATGGGTTTGGTGTGCGAGATAGTCCATCTTTATGATCTGATGGTTCCGCTGTTGTAGTTACCTTTGTTTTTCTCTTTGGCCTCCAGATTTTATCTTTGTTTTTGGGGAATCTTAAGCACTTTGAACTATGATGATGACATGGCGAGTTTTTTTTCTGTCATGTCTATTTTGGAGTCCTGATGTGCTTCTTTATCTTGAATGGTTTGTCTATTTTTTATTTGGGGAAGTTTTCATCTATTATTGTATGAAGATATGCTTCGTCTATTCTCTGGATTTCTTCTCCTTCCTCTAGTTCCTTATGATTTGGAGTTTTATTTTTTCATACGTGTTCCCATATTTCCTGGTTGTTTGCCACTTTTTGTTTTTTTTTAACTTTTTTCATAATCTTTATTTTGAGTTTTTTAGTTTGCTCTGTATTATCTTCCAGATCTTGATATTCTTTGTTGTATTCTTCATTTCTATTCTGAGCTTCTTCCTTTCCTTTCTTCTTGATTGGATGAGCTGTTCTATTTCCTTTTTCCTTTCATCCTGTGCTTCTTTAATAAACCATTTCTTTTTGGAGTCTCAACCTCTTCTTCATGCTCCTTACTTTGTTGGTTGGCTTTCCTTTTGCATAGTGTTTGCTACTCCTTAAAGGTGTGTTGTGTTTCTCTCTCTCTCTTCTATTTTTCTGGTTTGTATTTTTTTTTTTTTTTCTTTTTTCTTAATTTTTCTTTATGTTCTTTAATTTCTCTGCATAGGTCTGCAATTATTCCTCAAGGTCTGTTTCTGTGGTCACCTCCAAGGGGATCACATTGTACCTATCTCCTACAGGGTTGGTAGAGCTTGGTGTGGAATATCCTGCAGCCTTTCCCATATTGTCCCTTCGATCGTGTCCCTGGCATGTAGGATTTCCGTTGGATGATATCAAATCACAAATGACCTTTTAGTGTGTTGAAGGCTGAAAGCTTCTTTGTTTTGCTTACCTCCTCTGTTTTTTACCCCCCCCCCCTTTTCCTTTTTTTTTGTCCCCCCCCCCCCCCCCTTTTTTTTTTTCCCCTTCAACTGTTTTATTTAATGGGGGGGAGTAGTTTACTTGTCTAGGTTTCAGGCTTTCACTTTTGTTTATAGATTAGTGGTATTGGAACTAAAGCTCACTCTTCCTTTCCTGTGCAGAGGTCTCCTATATCCCAGTCCACTGGAAACTCTCTTCTCCTCAATTCAATTGTTGGCTGGGGCAATATTATGCCTGTGTTCTGGCACCTGATCAGGCACCATATGCCGACCGCAACGCTCAGACCACTTTCCAAGCTGCGAGGGGGAAGGGCGACCGGAGGCAGCCCTTGTGGGGCTTAGGCTCAACCCTAGGCCCGCCAGCCACAGGACCCTCTGCCACAAACCAGAAATCAATTGTCCAGCACCACAAAAGCCACTCTGTCTAAGCTTTTACCTGCCTAGAGCCATGTAGTGCAGCTCCAAGTGTTTATCAGGTCCGGAACCGGAGTCCAAACACACAACCCTACTGTGTACCTGAATTCAGGTAACAACTGCCTCGTGAAATACTAGAGAGTGTTACCAAAAGGCCACTAAAGCAATACAGCATAATTTGGTCTCCCCTGAACAACAAGACTCCTCTTGTCATATCAACTAGAACACCCTCAACAGCCTGCGAGGATACTGTGCACACGTGGCAGCTAGCCAAGTTCTAATATATCCCAAATCTATCTTGGCTAGAGCTCTCTCCTTGGAAAAGAAACTCACAGGATGCTCACAAGCTTATGTCCCGTCTAGGTGGTTAGGATGTATAAGCCACAAATAAGAACTTGTCACCCTTTATAGAGAAAACCACAGTTTGCAGATTAGCATAACCATCCCGAGCATTCTGTGTCTATGCTCACAGCTCTAGCTTGACATAATAGTGATTACTGCTTTAAATGCCTTGTACCTCCAATTAGTTGTGTTTGTTAAGTAGTACTAAAAAAAGGTATCACTGGGGGATAAGCTGTCAATCCTTGAAGGGAAACAAATGAACCACTGGGAGCAAAATGACAAACTCCCAAAGAAATTAGATGCTGTTTCTCTACCAGTGTGCCCCTTCTAGTCCCACAAAGCCCTCAAGGGGAACAAACTGCGGCAAGAGAGGCATGGTAGATTTAGGGGTCTGCGGAGAGATAGGGTGAATCTCTGAGACTACAGGAATATAGTCCTGGACTCCGTATGATCAACCATGCCTTGTGCTTACAAACTTCTCCAATGGATCATGGGAACCTTGGGTTGTTCAAAATTTGACAATAGATATTGCAACAAGTGCACCACATTACCTATTGGCGATGACTTACACTGAGTAACACAATGTTATCTGCAAACAACTGTGTCACTTATATGTAGAAACCCTTTAAATAAAAAAACAAACATAAATAAAAATCAAAAAATAGAAAAATGAAATGTAATTAAAAATAACTTTCTTGAATCCGGATTAGAAGACAAATGTGATGATGTGTCAGATAATACAAAATAGGAAAACAATTATTAAATCATTGATATTTTGAAATGAAAAGGAGAAAGGATCATAACAGGAGATAAGCTCATTAAAGAAGGTCATTTGAATTATAGTTAGGAGAAAAAGACTGGTGATGAGTGCATAATGAGAAAATGGGTGTATCAAAAGTACACAGCAAAGTTTAAAGAAGAAACTAATCTCAGTGTTTTATTAACTGATTTTCTAATTTAGTTGATGGTTGCAGAAAAAGCACAGAAATAATGAAACTAATGAAACAGAGAAGTCGTATTTTTTTTCTAAGACAAGTCTCAAAATCGTTTTAAACAAATACAAAGATTTAAACATTTGATTAAGAAATCCCAATAGGTGCGGTGGGCACGCCTTAATCATAGCACTTTGTGAAGGCAGAAGCAGGCAGATCTTGGAGTTCGAAGCCACGCCTGGTCATCAGGAGCGAGTCCCGGCCAGCTGGGAATACAAGCGGAGACCCTGTCTTCGAAAGAAGACCAAAAAGAAGAAAAAAAAAAAAAAGAAATCCCAAAGGTTGCTTTGGGATAGCTATACCTCTGTGTTATAAGATTTTAATCAAACTAAATAAAAGCTATCTCTCTGTACTTTGTAAACACAATAGAGGAGAAAAATAATGAATATTAAAAAAGTTAGATGGAATTGTCATTTTAAAAATATTTTATTATTTTATGTGTATGAATTTATTGTCTGCATGTTTGTAAATGCACACTTATCATGCCATATCTGCAGAGGTTAGAAGAAGGAATCACATTCCCCTGGAACTTGAGTTATGGACAATTGTTAGCCACCCTGTAGGTGCTGAGATTCAAATCTGGGTCTTCTTCAAGAGCAGTCAGTGCTCAACCACTGAGCCATCTCTCCAACCCCAGAACTGGTATTTTAATGATTATTGATCAAACCCTTGGCCTTTTTATAACTGGACCAGTAATGTTTTTCATAATAAGTAAGTTGGTATGTGATCTAGGACCATTTATCTAATTCTAGAGTCATAAATCACTTTCAAGCAAACTATGGTTGTCTGTGCCTGTAATCCAATCACTCAGGAGGCCAAGGCAGGAGAATTGTAGCATAATGAGTTCTAGGCTAGGTCAGTCTAAGTTGTATAGTGAGACTATCTCACAAATGCCAACCAAACACCACCAGCAACAAAAAAGTTTGTTCTCAATGAATTTCCTGACTCAAACTTTTATTTTTTTTATATATTTTATGTGTATGAATGTGCTGTCTGCATGTAGGTTTGTGCACCTGTGTCATGCAATGCTGTGGAGGTTAGAAGATGGTGTTGGATTCCCCTGGAACTGGAGTTAAAGACGGTTCTCAGCTGCCATGTGGGTGCTGGGAATCAAACCCGGGTCCTCTGCAAGAGCAGTAGGTGCTCTCAACCGCTTGGCCACCTCTCCAGCCCCTTAAACTCTTAATAAATAAAATTTTATTGATTTCAGAAATATCAAGAGGCAAAAATTCTTATGTTTTAGGAAATACGTGTAAAAATCAACGTGGTTTCAGCCTTCATAAAAACTGTATATAACTAAGAGAATGACTTATAACTAGGTAAAAAAAATGTATTCAAGTTCTCGGAAGATTATGATTTTAGTAATCTCTCTTTTTCTGGACATGGTGGCCCATGCCTTTAATCCCAGCACTTGGGAGGCAGAGGCAGATGCAGGTGGATCTCTGTGAGTTCAAGGCTAGCCTGGTGTACGTAGTGAGTTCCAGGACAGCTGGGGCTAAAGGGAGACCCTGTCTCTAAAAGATCTCCCCCCAAAATATTTCTCTTTCAAAAAAAGGTTGGAACTTGACCTGTTCATATTAACTTACAGCAATTTTATCAGCATACACAAGACCCATGCAAACTCAATCAGAAAGAAAAAAACAACCATAAAACGGGCAATGGGTAACATGCCTCAACCTTAGTCAAAGATTGTCAGCTAATTATTGCTGGATGAGTTAGAGTTGAATTCTTTAAAGGCTTCTTTTATAGGCTGACTAGGTTCCAATGGATGACATTGCACTGAGGCATATCTGGGTACAAACACTTGACTGGATAAGCCTTAACATATATTTCAAGAATACGTGGAATCCGGTGGAGGGGCTATGGGATTATGAATGGGGAAGAGGATGTAAATATGATTAAAATGGTTCGTATGAAATGCAGGAAAATTTAATAGAAAATACATTTAAAAAGTTGAATGTGGGACTGGAGAGGTGGCTCAGCAGTTAAGAGAACCCCTGCTCCTGCAGAGGACCCTAGTTTGAGTCCCAGCACCCACACAGCAGAAAACAACTGCCCATAACACCAAGTCCAGGGGAACCCAAGACTTTCTTCTGACTCCATGGGCATTTCATGACACACATACAGTCAATGTACATTTTTTTTCCAAGAATTTTACTACTTTTGTTTTGGGAATCATAGCAATTAGCTCACACTCTGTTTATTCACTTGCGACAGAAAAAAATCATCATTTTTCCTGTTAGGTTCCATTTTTACGTGTACATTAAAAATAAGCATAGTGGCTTAGGATATAGTTGTTATTTCCAACTCAGTTGTGTGATGATCTGTGGTCTGAAAGTGAAATAAATATACTCTTTATGAGATTGTATGAGTTTTACCCTAATTGCAGAGTTCAGTTATGCAAATTCTTTCATTTACAGTCTTTCCATAAATACCAGCTCCAGGATGAATTTCCTTTATAACGAAGACCTATGTAAGAGTGTGTCTTCATTTCCTCTCCAGGAACATTTATAGACATCGTTTTAGGATTATTTCAAAGCTGTTACCACCTACCACTTGTAGGAGATAAACTTTACAATCTATACAACACAGAGTATAATAGCTGAGCAACTAAACTTTTTAAAGTATTACTTCCTGTGATGGATAGATTTAGTGTCAAGTTGACACACCTGGGTTGAAGAGGCCTCTATTGAGGAATAGCTTCAATTGGCCATGTCTGTGGGGTATTTTCTTGGTTGTTGAGTGATGTGGGAAGGCCCAGCACACTGTGGATGTTTCTACCCCTGGGCAGGTTGTTCTGTGCTATATAAGAAAGCTGACTAAGCATGAGCCCAGGGAGCAAGCCAGTAAGCAACATTCCTCCATGCCCTGTGCTTCAGCTCTTGCCTCCAGGTTCCTGCCCTGAGTTCCTACTAAGGCTCCCTTAGTGATGCACTGTAACCTGGGAGATGTAAAATGAAAAATCCTTTTCCTCCCCAAATGGGTACTGGTCAGTATATTTTGCCACAGCAATTGAAAGGAGACCAAAAAAGAAAAAAAAAAAAAAAGAAAGGAGACTAGAACATTTCCTGTTATTGTAATTATTATTTCTTAAGAGGGCATCCTTGAAAGAGTTACAGACACCTTTGCATATTATAATGTATGAATGTTCAGCTGTGGATTCAGATGTCCAGAAGCTTTAGATCTCCTGCAATCTTTTGGGGTTTAACTTGGTAATCTATTTTAAATATGAGATATTTAGATATTTAAACATTATCATTATATGTGTTCTAAATATGTGATAAAATGTGATACTGGTCTGCTTCTTCTCCCATGACCCACTCTTGTAATATATGAGTAACTTTGAAATAGGAAGTGCACTTTGGAGGAAAGAATGACACCAGTGAGATAGGAGAGGGTAACATGTAGGAGACTGTGAGCAAAATACGATGATATACATGTGTTAAAATATTATAATTAAGGCTGGTATTTTTTTATTTTCTTTTTTTATTGATGCTTTGTGTATTTCATACATCATTTTCCAATTCAGTTCAGGCATATTTCCCTTTCCCTTCCCCCCATCCCACCCCACCCCATCCCAGATCACACATTCTGCCATAACTGTCCTGCATCCTTCTCTCAGTTTTTTTTCATTTTTTAGCAATAAGTGATAAGATATGTGTACAAGCATCCCTTATGTAAAACCAATTTGCAGGCTGTTGTGCCCAAACCCCCACAGCCCCACCATCCAGCAGGGGGAGGGGCTTATAAGTTGATCAAATGAGTGTCCAGACTATATTGCTGTAGTTTCACCATTCACCCCAATAACAGCCCTTACATTCTACCATGCCCCCTTTTCCGCAGATTGTTCCCTAGGCTTAGAAAAGGGGCACAGGTGGATGAGAAGCAAAACAGTCTAATTTCTCTGGAGCTGTTGTCTTGGACTCTGGTCAATTCTGACTGTTTCTTTTCATGGGCTGACAGTTTGTCCAGGAATAACCTTTCCATCCTACTAATGAAGCACAAGAAATTAGATATATAGGTATTTAAACAGCACTAATAGTTATGGTAGGTTACTTTGGTATAGACACATATGTTTGGATGGTATGCTAATCCATGAATTACATTTTTTCCTGTTAAATATGACAGGGTCTTACTGTGGTTTATAACATCTCCTAACCTATAGAGGATGTAAGCTTGTGGCATCAGCTGTGGGTTATTCCTCCAAGGAGAGAGCCAATAGCCAATTAGATTTGGGATATACAGGCATATGGCTGCCTCTGCTGCACAGTATTTCCAGGCAGGTGAGGTGTAGCTGGTGCTGACGGTGGAGTCTTGCTTGACTCAGGGAGACCCATATTTGCTTTATTGGTTTAGTGGCCTTTGGTAACACTCTCTGGTATTCCAGAGGCCATCTGTACACTTGCATGTGTGGTCTCAATACATCCCTCCCATGTTAACGTCAGGTCTTCGGCAGCAGGGTCTTATTGCCTCTCCTCCTGTAGGTATCCCAACTTAGAGGCAAGGAGCCCTTACCTTTTGTGGGGCCTTGGATCCCCTGGCCAACATCCACCTGGTAGAACAATCCATTGCTGATGTCAGAGCTCCTGTATTAATATATTTTGCCTGAGTGCATAGCCCTAGGACTTTAGTATTATATTTGGTTCTGAACAGAGAGTAATCCCTTCCACAGTTCCCATGTCTAGTAGTCAATTAAAGAAAGCAGTTTTACCGGTTTTATAAGAGATTACCTCTATAATCATTTTGTCTCCAATTTACAGTTGGAGAATGACCTACCATCATCATTATTTCTCCTTTCTATGGTGGGGAGGCAAGAAAATCTCCCGTATTAAAACCTTTGTGGCCCCTAGAAGATAAGTTTCGTTAGGACTCATTATAAATAGTTGTTACAGGTAGGATCCACAGAGGGGTTCGATGTTTGTAGGAATCTGAGGCTTTTCTTCCTTTCAATGTTCAGACGGGTCAACCTTTCAGTTGGCACTTTCTGGTACATCCTACTCAATGCAAAGCTGTATCTTTTCTTTCTCAGCCGTTGTTGGTGACATTTTGACCTGTTGGAACATACAAATCTTTTCCCATAGTTAGTTTTAAGATTTGAATTGCAAGGTTTTTGATGAAAAGGTTTCATGCCTATCTGTATTCCCCCCCCTTTTTTTAACCCATGAGTCTCCAGAAGACAGTTGTATTATACATACCTATAGGGTGGAATCAAGGCACAGATTTCATCAAATTCACCCATGCTGTTTTGGGTGACTATATGTGATTAACTTGGGAAGCAAACTTAATTTTTATGTTAAATCATCTTATAGGTGAAAGAGAATGCTACATGGTGATACTGTACAACAGAAACATTATAGAGAACATTTGTATGTGCCAATCCCAAAGTTATTGTTCTACAGATTTTATGTAAAACAAATGTGGACAACAGCGATTTATATCTCCATTTAACTCAGATGCATTACCATTTTTATCAGAGCCTGTAAACCAACGTTGTTTAATATAAACATACTTACTTTTACTAAGTCCTAAAACTCCATGTATCCTGTAGACAGCGTCTGGGAAAAACTGGATACTTGTTGAACTCATGTCAATTAATTATGCATTAATCGAATATACAGCCGTGTCCCTCTCCTGCCCCTCCCCCGTTCTCAATTCATCATTTCAGTCCATTTTCTGATGCAGTCTTTCTGTTGTTGTTCTTTTACTATGCATCCTTCTCCACAAGAAATATTTATATCTGGGTTATTGGTACTAGCATCCACATATGAGGGACACCATTTGTCGTTTGTTTTTCTGGGACAGTGTTACTTCACTTAACATAATGTCTAAACTGAACTGAGAAATGATGTCTAAAATACACAAAACATCAATAAAAGCATTATTTAAAAAATAGCAGCCTTCTCATGAAATTTGCAGGGGAAGGCTGCTATTTTTTAAATAATGCTTTTATTGATGATTTGTGTATTTTAGACATCATTTCTCAGTTCAGTTTAGACATATTCCCCTTTCCCTTCCCCCCATCTCATCCCAGATCATGCACTTTGCCATAAGTATCTGGTATCTCTCAGTCTTTTTTTTTATGTTTAGGAATTCACATTTTCCTCTTAATGTTATATTACTCTAAAATATGCATACATACTTTCCATTCATATACAGTAATTACAGAGTCTGAAAGTAAGTCATGGATCGTTTCTAGAGCCCATTAAGAGATTTACATTATAATAACATAGTTGCTTTCAGATAAACAGAAATATAACAATAATGTTGTTCAGCTTGCCTTTCATCTGGGGATTTGGTGTTAGCATCCACAAATGAGGGAGACCATTCACTGCTTTAATTTCCTTCACTTGTCTTATTGCCCTAGCAAGCATTTCAAGCAATATGTTAAAGAGGAGTGGTGAACTAAGCCTTGCTTAGTTCCTGCCTTTAAGGGAAATGGTTCCAATTTTTCTCCAATTAGGATGATGTTGGCAGTGGGTTTGCTATATATGGCTTTGATCATATTGAAGAATGTTCCCTTCAATCCTATTCCCTCTAAGACTTTAAACATAAAGGGATGCTGGATCTTGTGAAAGGCTTTTTCTGCATCAATTGAGATGATCATGTGGATTTTATCTTTCAGTCCATTTATGTGTTTTATGATATTTATTGATTTACATATGTTGAACCATCCCTGCATCTTTGGTATGAATCCAACTTGGTCATGATGGATGATCTTTTTGATGTGGATCCGTATGCAATTTTCAAGTATTTTTTTTGAAAATTTCTGTATCTATGTTCATTAATGAGATGGGTCTATAGCTTTCTTTTTTGGTTGTTTCTTTGCCTGGTTTTGATATTAGGGTGATACTGGCTTCATAGAATGAATTTGGGAGAATTCTCTCTGTTTGTATCCTTCTGAACAGATTGAGTAGTAATGATTGTAGGACCTCTTTAAATGTTTTATAGAATACTGCTGTGAATCCTTTTGGGCCTGTGCTTTTTTTAGTTGGGAGTTTTTTTTTTATTATTATTACATCTTCAATTTCCTCAACTATTATTGGTCTGTTTAAACTCTCAATCTCTTCTTGGTTAAGCTTTGTTGGTTCCCAGGATTTCAAATATTAATCCATTTTTCTTAGGTTTTCAAATTTAGTGGAGTGTAGATATTTTAAGTTTTCCTGTATGATTGTCTGGATCTTTTCTTTGTCTGTTGTGAAGTTTCCCCTTTTATTTCACTCTTTATTTCTTCCCTGACCCATTCATTATTCAGGATGGTGTTGTTTAGTCTCCATGTGGTCTTGCAGCTAGTTGGGATTATTCTGGTTGAGCTTTACTGAACTGTGGTCTAATAGAATGCATGGAATAATTTCAATCCTTTTGTATTTGTTGAGATTTCGTGTCCCAGTATGTGGTCGATTTTGGAGAATGTTCCATGAGGTGCTGAGTAGAAAATATATTCTCTGGTGTGTAGGTGGAATACTCTGTAGATGTCTGTGAGGTCCATTTGATGTATTGTATTGTTCAGTTCTGATGTCTCTCTGTTATTTTTTGTCCAGTTGATTTATCCAAGGGGCTCAGTGGGGCATTGAAGTCTCCCACTATTAGTGGGTTAGGATTAATCTGATTCTTGAGATCCTGCAGAGTAGTGTTTATAAAGTTAGGTGCACCAGAGTTTGGTGCATAGACATTTAGGGTTGTGACGTCTTCTTAGTTAATTGCTCCTTTCACGAGGATTTAATGGCCCTCTTTGTCTCTTCTGATTAGTTTTACTTTGAGATCTATTTTGTCTGATATTAGAATAGCCACTCCAGCTTGTTTCTTGGCACCATTTGCTTGGAATATTTTTTCCATCCTTTCACTCTAGGTGGTGTCTGTCTTTAAGGGTGAGATGGGTTTTTTGTAGACAGCGAATAGAAGGATTCTGTTTCTTAATCCATTCTCGCAATCTATGTCTTTTGATTGGGGAGTTTTGAGCATTAGTATTTAAGGTTATTATTGAGAAATGTGTGTTGCTTCCTTTCACCTTATTTTTTGTTTGCACTCTTGGTCTAGGTTTGTTTTTTCTGTGCTATGCTTTTGTTGATTACTCTCTTTAATTTCTTAGGAATAGTTGCTCCTTTCCTCTGTTCTTTGGATTTCTTTGAGGCTTTTCTGAAGTGTTGGTTTCTTTTTATTTTATTTTATTTTATTTATTTATGTGTATGAATGTACTGTCTGCATGTAGATTTGTGCATTTTATTTTATTTATTTATGTGTATGAATGTACTGTCTGCATGTAGATTTGTCATTCAATGCTGAAGAGATCAGAAGCTCAGAAAAGGGTGTCGGATTCCCCTGGAACTGGAGTTCTCCTGGAATTGGAGTTATGGGTGGTTCTCAGCTGCCATGTGGGTGCTGGGGATCGAACCCAGGTCCTCTGCAAGAGCAGTCGATGCTCTTAACCGCTAGGCAATCTCTCCATCCCCTGAAGTGTTATTTCCTAGGCATGTATTATTTTTTTATTAATTTTTTTATTTATTTATTTCTGTATGTGTATGAATGTACTGTCTGCATGCAAGTCTGTGCACCCGTGTCGTGCAATGCCGCGGAGGCCAGAAGAGGGTCTCGGATTCCCCTGGAACTGGAGTTCTCCTGGAATTGGAGCTTCAGACGGTTCTCAGCCGCCATCTGGGTGCTGGGGATCGAACCCGGGTCCTCTGTAAGAGCGGTCGGCGCTCTTAACCGCTAGGCCATCTCTCCAGCCCCGGCATGTATTATTTCATCTTGTTCATGTCATGAAAGATTTTTCTTTCTCCTTCAGCTATAACTGATATTTTTGCTGGATATAGTAGTCTGGGTTGGCATCTAAAGTTGTTTAGCACAGGGAATCCTTTGGTCCACATTCTTCTAGCTTTCTTAGCTTGCACTGAGAATTCAGCTATAATTTTGGTGGGTTTCCCCTTACATGTAATTTGCTTTTCTCTTGTGGCTTTCATTATTTTGTCTTTGTTTTGAGCATCTAGTGTTTTTTTTTTTTTTTTTAATTTTTTTTTATTATTTATTTTTGTATGTGTATGAATGTATTGTCTGCATGCAGGTCTGTGCACCCGTGTCGTGCAATGCCGCGGAGGTCAGAAGAGGGTCTCAGATTCCCCTGGAACTGGAGTTCTCCTGGAATTGGAGTTACAGACGGTTCTTAGCCGCCATGTGGGTGCTGGGGATCGAACCCGGGTCCTCTGCAAGAGCGTCGGTGCTCTTAACCGCTAGGCTATCTCTCCAGCCCCGAGCATCTAGTGTTTTAACAATTATATGGCATGGGGAGTTTCTTTTTTGGTCCTGTCTAGTTGGTGTTCTATATGCTTCTTTTATATGTACGAGGTTGTCTTTTTTCAGTTTGGGGAAATTTTCTTCTATTATCCTGTTGAAAATCATGTCAATAGTGTTGTCTTGGGATTCTTCTCCTTCCTCTATCCCTATGATGCAGAGGTTTGGTCTTTTCAGAGTGTCCCACATTTCCTGGTTGTTCCACTCTTGTGCTTTTTTTTTTTTAATTTTTCTTTACTTGAGCTTCTAGTTGCTCTGTATTATGCTGCAGGTCTGATATTCTTTTTTTCTGCTTCTTACATTCTGCTATTGAGTCTTTTCTCCATTCTTTCCTGGTGATTGGATGAATGATCAATATCCTTTTTCATTTCATTCTGTGATTTCTTTAGATTTTCCACTTCCCTCTGGAGCCTGTCATTCTCATCTTGTAGTTCCTCGGTTCATTGGTCATTTTCTTTTTTCATTTCAGCTTGGGATCTTTTCGGCAATTCCATTTCCTTCCAGAGTTTGCCATTTTCTCCCTCTAGGTCCTTCCTGAGTTTTTCATTCTCTTCCCTTATTCTCTAACTTCTTTGAATATGTCTACAGTTGTTCTTCTAAGGTCGGTGTCTTGGCTTCGCTCCTCGGATATCTCCTTGTTGGGATCTTCTATAGGGTTGGTAGAGATTGGTGTGGATTTATTATGAGCTTTTCCCATGTTGTTTTTTCTTTGTGTCTTTGGCATGTAGACTTGTCTGTTTATTCATTTCGTTGGATTCTGGCACCTCAATGTTGGCTGCACAGACTATAATCACTAATGTTGTGCCTGTTAGGTACTCTGCACCACAGATCCACCGAGTTGAAGGGGTGGGGGGTGTTGTGTTGCTACTTTGGCCTGTATGCTGGTAGGCCCCCAAGGGTCAAAGCAGTTCTGAGTTGCCTTCCTGCCACCTCACTGAGTCTGGGGCAGGTGAGTCCCCCAGGAGTCAAGACAGTTTGGCCTTGCCTCACCGGCACCTCACTGAGTACTTGCGCCTGTCTAGAGCCCAAGCTAGGATTTCCACGGGCAGGTCTTGAGCCCCCCAAGATTCAAGGAAGTTCTGCCTTGCCTTCCTAGCACCTCACTCAAGGCTGCTATTTTGTATACTAACAATTAACAGAAAAATATTTTTATTACAGAGAAAATATGAGAAATTATTCCCTACTCTTAGAAACTTTGAAGGGCTTAAAAGATATTTCAGCTTTTTAGCATACTGGAAATTTAAAACTATTTAGAAGTATACATAATGTCAGAAAAGGTAAATTAAGGAGGATATAAAATCAGACATAATGATACAGTAAAAGAAACAGGTTTGGAGTTATGAAGCCATGAACTCAATACTTCTGACTCACAAAATGCTATCTGTAAACTGTGGAGATTTTATACCCAGGAAAATAATTTTTTTATTTTATTTATTTATTTTCTATGTGAATGAATGTACTGTCTGCATGCAGGTCTGTGCACCCGTGTCGTGCAATGCCTTGGAGGTCAGAAGAGGGTGTCGGATTCCCCTGGAACTGGAGTTCTCCTGGAACTGGAGTTACAGACGATTCTCGGCCGCCATGTGGGTGCTAGGGATCGAATCCGGGTCTTCTTCAAGAGCAGTTGGCGCTCTTAACCACTAGGCTGTCTCTCCAGCCCCAGGAAAATAATTTTTAAGACACTAGTCTTGTGTTCTTTGTATTTTTCATGTAAGAACACAACCTATTAAATTCCTTGCCTCAGGATTGTTGACAAATGTAAGGACAGTGTCTCTAGAACTGCTGTTAGAAGTTTAGGACAGGCAGGTGAGGTGTAGCTGGTGCTGACGGTGGAGTCTTGCTTGACTCAGGGAGACCCATATTTGCTTTATTGGTTTAGTGGCCTTTGGTAACACTCTCTGGCATTCCAGAGGCCATCTGTACACTTGCATGTGTGGTCTCAATACATCCCTCCCATGTTAACGTCAGGTCTTCGGCAGCAGGGTCTTATTGCCTCTCCTCCTGTAGGTATCCCAACCTAGAGGCAAGGAGCCCTTACCTTTTGTGGGGCCTTGGATCCCCTGGCCAACATCCACCTGGTAGAACAATCCATTGCTGATGTCAGAGCTCCTGTATTAATATATTTTGCCTGAATGCATAGCCCTAGGACTTTAGTATTATATTTGGTTCTGAACAGAGAGTAATCCCTTCCACAGTTCCCATGTCTAGTAGTCAATTAAAGAAAGCAGTTTTACCGGTTTTATAAGAGATTACCTCTACAATAGTTGTCTCCTGTGCAGCAGAGGCAGCCATGTGCCTGTATATCCCAAATCTAATTGGCTATTGGCTCTCCCCTTGGAGAAATAACCCATGGCTGATGCCACAAGCTTACATCCTCTACAGGTTAGGAGATGTTATAAGCCACAGTAAGACCCTGTCATATTTAACAGGGGGGAAAATTGTAATTCATGGATTAACATATCCAAACATGTGTCTATGCTAAAGTAACCTACCATAACTATAAGTGCTGCTTAAATACCTATATATCTAATTGCTTGTTCTTCATTAGTAGGATCGAAAGGTTATTCCTGGACAAACTGTCAGCCCATGAAAGGAAACAGCCAGAATTGACCAGAGTCCAAGTCAACAGCTCCAGAGAGAGTGGACTGTTTTACCTCTCATCCACCTGTGCCCCTTTTCTAAGCCTAGGGAACAACCTGCGGAAGAGGGGGCGTGGTAGAATGTAAGGGCTGAGATTGGGGTGAATGGTGAAACTACAGCAATGTAGTCTGGACACTCATTTGATCAACTTGATTGAACAAACAACCTGTCACGCCCCACTGGATGGTGGGGCTGTAGGTGTTTGGGCACAACAGCCTGCAGATAGGTTTTACATGAAGGATGCTTGTACTCATGGATTATCACTTATAGCTAAAAATGAAAAAAAAAACTGAGAGAAAGATGCAGGACAGTTATGGCAGAATGCATGATCTGGGATGGGTTGGGGGTGGGGGGGGAGGGAAAGGGAAATAAGCCTGAACTGAATTGGAAAAAATGTATGAAATGCACAAAGCATCAATAAAAACTAATTTAAAAAAAAAAGAAGTTTAGGACAGGGTTGAAAGTTAACTTGAGATAGAGGAGAAGGAAGAGTCTTTGAGCTCTTTCGTGCTGGGAAAAAGACAGAGACTTTTTCTTCTTATTTCTTTCATACCATTGCATTCTTTCTTCCCATGAACCAAACCCTCATGGCCTCTTACTCTCTGGACTTTATGGATTTCCCACTTGAAATACACCTTTCTAAATATTCCATGCTAACATCACATATAAGAGAGAACATGGGGTGTTTTTCTTTATATTTTTAGGTTATCCATTGTTATTAGGGCCAAGAACTTGCGGCTGGACAGGTTACAGGCTATAGGTGAGAATCCATTACTGTTCTGAGAAGTAATCATAGAATCAAACTGACTTATCATGATTTATTCTTGTACCTGAATATTAGTGCATCACTCAACTATAATCAGAGAATATTTTTTCTTGCAGTAGATGGTGATTAACAGAGAGACACACAACTGTATCACTGTGTAGGGAGGAAGAGACTGGAGTTCTCAGCCCTAAATAAGATATCTATATCATATATTACTCTTCCAAGAGTGAGGAATCATTGTGTGAGAGAGGGTGGAAAGGTTGTAAGAATAAGAAATGGTGGATGATTACAAATTAGCCATGTTAAACAGACACTTCAGGGTAGTTGCACATATGAAATCTAAGACTTGGAACAACATGCAAACATGTGCAAATTCAGGCTAGACAAAAAAAATATGAATGGCTGAGGGGAACAAGAAACAACAGCCCTACTTCAGGATCTAAAGGCAATTGGTAACTTATATGGGAGAGAAAGTCAGTTATAATTAAGGATGTAACGCTTAATACATTGACCTTATGGATGGAATCACAATTAGGTGAATTTGGGGAAAAAATAGACTTGTTTGGCCTCTAGCAAAAGAAACATATTAATGGAGGCCATTAAGGGGAGGGGATTGTAGGGTAGGGATAGAAGACATGAAGCACAGGGTGTAATAGAGTAGGGATGGAGAACATGAAGTGGAGGAGGGGTAGAAGGGTAGGGATGCAGGACATGTAGTGGAGGACGAGTAGTAGAGTAGGGATGGAGAACATGAAGTGGAGGAGGGGTAGAAGGGTAGGGATGCAGGACATGTAGTGGAGGAGGAGTAGTAGAGTAGGGATGGAGGACATGAAGTGGAGGAGGGGTGGTAGAGTAGGGATGGAGGACATGTAGTGGAGGAGGGGTAGTAGAGTAAGGAGGGAGGACATTAAGTGGAGGAGGGGTAGAAGGGTAGGGATGGAGGACATGTAGTGGAGGAGGGGTAGTAGAGTAAGGAAGGAGGACATTAAGTGGAGGAGGGGTAGAAGGGTAGGGATGGAGGACATGTAGTGGAGGAGGGGTAGTAGAGTAGGAATGGAGGACATGAAGTGGAGGGGGTAGTAGAGTAGGGATGGAGGACATGTAGTGGAGGAGGGGTAGTAGAGTAAGGAGGGAGGACATTAAGTGGAGGAGGGGTAGAAGCGTAGTGATGGAGGACATGAAGTGGAGGAGGGGTAGTAGAGTAAGGAAGGAGGACATTAAGTGGAGGAGGGGTAGTAGAGTAGGAATGGAGGACATGAAGTGGAGGAGGGGTAGTAGAGTAGGGATGGAGGACATGAAGTGGAGGAGGGGTAGTAGAGTAGGGATGGAGGACATGTAGTGCAGGAGGGTTAGTAGGGTAGGGATGGAGAACATGAAGTGGAGTAGGTGTAGAAGGGTGGGGATGGGGATGTGTAAACAGATATGAATATTCTCAAAAAATCAATATATTTCTTAAAGTGTTTGTTGTTTGTGTCAAGACCAGCAGCCGCAGAAAGATAGACAAAAATAAAAGATTTCTGGACTATTTTACTCTGTGAAGACAGTCTTCTGCTATTTTCTTGCTTATGTCACTGAGGAAAGAAACATTGACTTCAACTGATTTTATTGGATGCCTCATAGTTAAAGTATTATATGTCAATTTAATTTTGTTTTCTAAAGTTTATCTTTCCAACATGCAGGTACTTACTTAATATTCAAATTCTGTACATGTTTGCCATTTTTTTCAGCCATAAATTCAAATATGTAAAGCTTATGTTTATTTCCCCATTCTTGTGAGTAGTACTAGGCTGCAAGAAAAAGATTTTGCAGTAAGAAAAATACCTTCAACCTGCATAAATGAACACCACTTAAAGCTTTTCTTTATGCCTTTGTAATTGCAGAAGAAAGATGAGATATTATAAAGATTGATTTCACTGATAAGACTTCTTGGCCTATTTTCTCTATTTTTACCTCACTAATACTAATAAAGCAGAGTGCCTAGAATTATTCTCCCAGAGGATAAGTGTATAACTATTTCATAGTGAATTTAACATTTCATGTTCCACTTTCAATCATAATTTAAAAAACTGATTGAGGGTGTGACAGAGCCCAGAATAGGATGGTTAAGAAGAAAAATTAGATTTCTTTTAGAAATTAATTTACTTCAATTATCCATTGAGTTAAAACTCAATGTATTTCTAACATTTTAATCAGTATTAATTAAAAAATAGTAAAGGTATTCTCTTCATGGTATTTAATAATCTAAATTATAAGTAAACCTGAAACAGTTTGAAATGCTAGCATTCATTCTATGATAATTAATTTCAAAGTTATTTTCTTGAAATATTTTGCTACTCTGCAATGAATTTCTATTGGTCTGATATTCATTCTGCTCATCATTAATATTAAATTAACTCACCATATGTCCACAATCAAATATGTTTGCACACATCAATAAGGTGTAAACAATATTATTAGAAACAAAACTTACTGATTTGTGCTAGTCTTTACTTTTGGTCAAATCTCTAATGTTACATTCTTTTGTGAAAGATGATGAGATAATAATTTGAAATGCATATTTTCAAAATAAAGTTGCAAGATTTTTTATCTTACATAAAGGCATATTTATATAATAGCTACTGTAATGATTATTATTTTCTGATATATGTTTTCTGAAAATTAGTCCAGTTTTTATAAATTATATAATAATAAGTCTATGAAGATTTTTTTGCCCTGAATAAATGAGAACCACAAATTAAGAACCAAACATACAATCTTTACTATCAGCATTATACTTTTGATTTGTTCTAACATCCTCATCATTCTATGAAACAGTTTTTTAAGAGCTGATTACAAACTCAGAAAAGCTTTCTATGTTATCAATGTTTAATAAACAAGGATGGAAGAAATTAATTTTTCATCATTAATCTAGACTCTCATCAGCAGAAAATGGAATAGCATGTTGGATCATTCAATTACTTTACATGATGCTCTCTCTTAGTAATGTCCCTATCAAGCAAGATAAAACCTTTCATTATAGGAGTAAATAATGCAAAAGAAACAGCAACAAACCTTAAAGTTTCAAAGTAAGTAAGAAGATAGAACTAAGAGCAAAATGGTGAACTGAATTCTCATCTGAGTAGAAAAACCTTGTTCATCTACTTGCTCAATCTCAGTACTAGGTGGGATTTTTATTCCTTTTTAATTCCTATTTATTTATCTATTTATTTATTTACTATTTTACTAACAGAATAGGAAATAATTTATTATTAAAAGAGACAACACTTCTGAGCTTGGAAATGGGCCAGAACTGGCATCAGGTAGAGGCTCCCAGAGGCCAACCTGGGGTCCTGTGACCTTTTGTAGGCCTTTTTTTTTTTTTTCTTTTTTTTTTTTTTAATTGATGCTTTGTGTATTTCATACATCTTTTTCCAATTCAGTTCAGGCGTATATAGCCTTCCCTTCACCCCGCCCCACCCCTACCCATCCCAGATCATGCATTCTGCCGTAACTTTTCTGCATCTTTCTGGGTTTTTTGTTGTTGTTTTGTTTTCATTTTTTTTAACAGTATTTAAGTGATTACTTCTGTGAGTACACGCATCCTTCATGTCAAACAATTTGCGAGTCAGTTTTATGTGCACCAACCCCATACGCCATGTATTCCCCATCGCCAGCAGGTGGGGGTGGGGGGTCTGTTATTTCTTATCAAGTTTAGTCAAAATGTAGTGTTCCATCTATATTGTTTGTTGTTTCTAACATTTTTCAAATACTATCCAGTGCACACGCTCCTGCCAAGTTGATCACACCATACCCAGCACCCTGTAATGCAAATTTTTTGCGTTCCAAAACAAGGAAGTCATCAATTAAAGCATCTACCCAATCCATTGGTGGGGCCACGTAGGGCCATTTCACAGTAAAGTGGGAAAAACTATTACAAGTTTCCGTGTTACCAGTTGAGTTCTTACCTTTGTGTCATGTGGAGAACAAACAGATCTCCTAATAATAATAATAATATATAACTTTATATATAGTATACTATGAATGAGACGAGATTTAATTTAATTTACATATATATGTAATACTTAATTATATTACATATATTATTCTATATTAATGATAATACATATATAATTATCTAACCAAATGTATCAAGTTCCAGACAAATATACTAATCAATTAAATAATACAAACTATTCTTACCTTTTTCATACTTAATTCCAGTTTTGATCACATCACAAGGCAATGTAGTTGTCAGACCAAGTGGATGGGCCACTATGGCTTTCAGGAGAGGGCATGAAAACTACGCCCAAGACCCACTTGGCATCTCTGAAACTTTACTCCCATCTCACGAACGTTTAGCTATTTGGGCATGTAGACAGTTTAACAGGTGTAGCTTTTCTCTGATGAAGGACCAGCTTCAGTAAACTGAGCCTCTTCAAAACATGGACAAGCCCATGTTTTTGCATGGATCTTTTTTAAATAATGCTTTTATTGATGTTTATGATTCAGACAACTCCATTTCTCAGTATGGTTTAGAGCATATTCCCCTTTCCCTTCCCCAACCCCCCACCCAGATCATGAAAACCTGCACTAGACTGTGCACTGTGCATTTTAATTTTTATTCTTTTTATATTTGGATCTCTCCCATTTTCCTACCATTAATTGTTATACTGTAAATAATGCATATACTTTCCACCCATATACATACATCAGAGGCTGAACGTACAGTGGGGGATCAATTCTAGACCTGTTAACCATTCATTACATATCATTTATAGAACCACAGAAGGAGGGACTGTTTAGACAAAATCTCCATCATGTTGGTTCGCTTGCCTTTTCATCTAGGAGATTTGGTGGTTACGCAACAGCCACAAATAAGTAAGACCATTCGCCACGATTTTTTGCTGGGAACTAGTATTACTTCACTTAGTATAATTGTCTTATACCGTTCCTTCGCAGTTAACCTCAAAGGTCATGATGTCCTCTTTCTTTCATCACTGAGTAGTTATACTACCATTGTGTAGAGTTTCCCAATTTTCTCTACTCCACAGGTTGAGGAGCGCATGGGTTGGTTCAGTTCCGAGCTTTCGACTGATTGTGAGAAGATACTGCGCATAATAATGGATGTGTGTTGATCTTATGCGTAGCGTGTAGTCTGTTGGGTATATACCCCGGGAAGTGGTATGTACTGGGTTAGGTGGTAGGGGCAATCCAATTTTGAGTCTGTTTAGAGGTTATCCTACACCTGCTTTCGCATACGGTGTAAGTTGCTCCACCAGCAGTGGTGGAGACATTCCCTCTTTCCCCCACAACACTCCAGCATTGTGTCTTTTGATTTTTGATCTTGGCCAAGTGATGAGAGTATGTATCTTTAGAAGTGGTTTTATTTCAGTCCCTTAATTATTAATGATGTTGGACACTTTTTAAGATGTTTCCAGCCGCTTCTTACTTCTCACAGGTGAAGTCTCTGTTCAGCTCTTTACTCCATCTCTCTTTGAGTAGAGTCATTGTATTTTTCTTTGTTTTTTGAATATGTCTATACCGTTTCATGTAAAACCTCAACATATTTAATCTTTTGCCCCTCCATTGCGGACCGCGTCGCAGGCAGCCGAGAAGGCCTGGAAGTCATACCATTCGTCATTTTTGTTAAGGGGCTATCTGTTACATTCATTGTTCCCTGATCTTTCTGCTCTCCATGCATGTTCATCTGATGTAAGGTCTAGTAAGGCCTATCTAGAGCCCCATTGATTATAGGGGAAGATTAGTTCTCTTGCCGACTATTTGTTCAGCTAAGATTAGGGTGCTGTCAATTTCCTAACTACATCTGAGAGGTTTTGGTCAGTTCGAGTTTGTTATGGAATCTGTAAAGTACACAACGGGAACTCTTGTTGTAGGTGTCATGAGAGGCATCCCCAGGACTGAGTAATCTCTCTTTTTTCCATATGGTCACTGCCCCTCCTCCCTGGCTCTTAACAATTTTTCTGACCCTCCTCTTGCAATGGTCCATGTGCCCGAGTTAGTTAAGATTAATATAAGAGTCTTCTCCAAGAACTGGCATTCTGTAGCCTCTTNCGACTGCTCTTGCAGAGGACCCGGGTTCAACCCCCAGCACCCACATGGCGGCTAAGAACCATCTGTAACTCCAATTCCAGGAGAACTCCAGTTCCAGGGGAATCCGACACCCTCTTCTGACCTCCGCGGCATTGCACGACACAGGTGCACAAACCTACATGCAGACAGTACATTCATACACATACAAAAATAAATAAAATTAAAAAAAAACCCGACACTACTCAGATACAAATAGACATAAATAAAAATAAATCAATCTTTGCTGGGTGTGGTGTTCATGCCTTTAGTTCTCCCATTTGAGAGGCAGAGGCAGGCAGGTCTCTGCTTTCCAGGCCAGCCAGGGCTGTGTAGTGACACCCTGTCTCAAAAATATTTTTAATTAATATATATATTTAAAGTTTTGACAATCACAAGGATGTTAGGTCAGACAAGTGGTGGGCCAAAATGACTTTCAGGAGACTGAAAATAGCCCAAGACACATTGGCAATCTCTGAAACATTTTAACTCCATAATCAAGAAGTTTAGCTATTTGGGCATGTAGACAGTTTAACAGGTGTAGCTTTTCTCTGATGAAGGACCAGCTTCAGTAAACTGAGCCTCTTCAAAACATGGACAAGCCCATGTTTTTGCATGGATCTTTTTTAAATAATGCTTTTATTGATGTTTTGTGAATTTCAGACATCATTTCTCAGTTGAGTTTAGACATATTCCCCTTTCCCTTCCCCCAACCCCACACCAGATCATGAACTCTGCCATAACTGTCCTGCATTTTTCACTTAGTCTTTTTTATATTTAGGAATTCACATTTTCCTCCATTAATTTTATATTACTGTAAAATATGCATATACTTTCCACCCATATACAATAATTACAGAGTCTGAAAGTAAGTGGTGGATCAATTCTAGAGCCTGTTAAGACATTTACATTATAACAACATAGTCGATTTTAGAAAAACAGAAATATAACAATAATGTTGTTCAGCTTGCCTTTCATCTAGGGATTTGGTGTTAGCAGCCACAAATAAGGAAGACCATTCGCCACTTGTTTTTCTGGGACTGTATTACTTCACTTAGTATAATGGCTTAGACTTCCATCCATGTACCTGCAAAGGTCATGATGTCATCTTTCTTTATCACTGAGTAGTACTCCATTGTGTAGATGTACCACATTTTGTCATCTACTCATCAGTTGAGGGGCATTTGGATCAGTTCCGGCTCTTCACTATTGTGAAGAGAGCTGCAATAAATATGGATGTGTGTGTATCTTTGCGGTAGGGTGAGTCTTGTGGGTATATACCCAGGAGTGGTATGACTGGGTTAGGTGGTAGGCTCATTTTGAGTCTTTTAAGGGTTCTACACACTGCTTTCCATAACGGTTGTACAAGTTTGCATTCCCACCAGCAGTGGATGAGCATTCCCCTTTCCCCACAACATCTCCAGCATTTGGTGTCTTTTGATTTTTTGATCTTGGCCAGAGTGAGATGATATCTTAGTGTGGTTTTAATTTCATTTCCTTAATTATTAATGATGTTGGACACTTTTTAAGATGTTTCTCAGCCATCTTTACTTTCTCACAGGTGAAGTCTCTGTTCAGCTCTTTACTCCATCTTTTGAGTAGGTCATTTGTTTTCTTCTTTGTTTTTTGAATAGTCTATACAGTTCATGTAGAACACCTCAATCAATCTTAATCTTTATAGCCCCTTCCCCATTGGGACCCTTCCATGGCCCAGAACTGGAATTCATACATTCTGTCATTTTTGTTAAGGCCTATTCTGTTAATTCATTGTTCCCTGATCTTTCTCCATGCATGTTCATCTATTAAGGTCTAGTAGGCCTATCTAGAGCCCCTTGATTTAGGAAGATTAGCTCTTGCCAATATTTCTTCAGCTAAGATTAGGGTCTGCTGTCAATTTCCTAACTACTCTGAGAGGTTTTTGTCAGCTTCAGTTTGTATGGATCTTGTACAAAGTGACACTCTTGTTGTAGGTTCATATGAGCAGTGCCCCAGGACTGAGTAATCTCTCTTTTTCCATATGGTCATGCCCCTCCTCCCTGGCTCTTACAATTGTTCTGCCCCCTCCTCTGCAATGGTCCATGTGCCCTGAGTTAGTGAAGCTTAATATAAGAGTCTTCTCCAAGAACTGGCATTCTGTAGCCTCTTAATCTCTACACTTTGGCCATTCATAATCTTTTGTGGTCCTGTCTGTATGAAGGAGTTTCTGTAATGAGAACTACGATATTCATTAGTTCCCTCTTTAGTCCTTATTCTATGTTCCTTGGGCCTTAGGTATAGAAGTTGCATTGTAGATGTGCCACTTATGATTAGGCAATATCTGTGTGTGACAAGTTGTGGTACTCTTTTTCTACAGAGCAAATGGGAGAAGTCTCTCTGGTGCAAAACAAGCTTCTTTGATGGTGGTGACTGGGATATGTGTCTGTAAATATAAAGATACATATTTTTCATATTGTAAGAAATTAGTCTAGGGATATGACAGTCTTGGGGTTTTCTCTAAGATCTGTGACCTCTCCAGCCGTGTGGATTTGGCTATGTTTACAGTATGACACATGAGGTTCCTCCACTGACTGAGCTTTAAGTCCAATCAAGTAGCTGTTGATTGTCCCCAAGATAAAAGTGCCACCACAGTACCAATGATTTATAATCTGCTGGTCCTTGATCTGGTTATTTGGTTTTGAATTTGGTGTGGACCATAGATTGCTGTTCTCATTTAGCAGCTTTAGTAATACTTCCCAAAGCTATGAGAGCTAGCCTACAGGAGAAAGGGCCCTAGAACTGTCACTGGAGGAAAAACATCATATTCAGCAAATGGTGCAGGCAAAACTGGATCTCCACCTGTAAAAGAAGGAAACTAGACCCTTATCTTTCACCTTGAAGAAAAGTCAACTCCAAATGGATCAAAGACCTCAATGTGAAACATAAAACTTTGAAATTGTTAGAAAAGAACATTGACAAGATATAGATGTAGGAAAGGGCTTCCTAAATTTGGTATCAATTGCTCAGGAATTGAGGTAAAGAATCAACAAGTAAGACATCATTAAACTAAGAAGCTTCTTTACAGCAAAAGAAACAACCAAGGGAGTGAAAAGAAACCCACGTTGTAGGAGAAAATCTTCATCAGCAAAACAGCTGTCTTGGTAAATTTTTCCTTCCTAGGCTAGCAGCATACATCCTCCCTCAAAAGCATTTCTGGCAGCAGCCATTTTGGCACCCAAATTCCTCCCCGTACCCAGCTTTGGACCCAGGGAGACAGACTGAGAAACATAGTCCAGAAATCTTTAGTTAGGGGATTACCAGTGAATTTAATGGATTTTTCCTACCGAGCAAACGGGGGAAGTCTTCACTTATAAGACCCTTGGGTGCTCACTTCATATCCTACAACATTGTGGTGGCAGGATCCCAGAGCACTATATGCCCACACTCTGGCTTTTCTAGCCTCTCCCTCTATGTAAGCCTATGTAAGGTGGTGGGGCTGAGTCACTGGGGTCACTTAAGTTAGAGCTCCCTTTTGCTCAGTAGCTGCAGAGTTATCTGGTGTCCAGGGATAGGCCAATGGAAAGAAAATCTAAATTATCCCACAACACCTGACAGAGGTTTAACATGTAGAATATATAAAGAACTCAAAAAGGAAAAAAAAAAAAAGAATCAAAAAACAAGTGACCCAGTTAACAGATTGCCTAAAGATCTGAATGGAGTTTCAGTGGAAGAAATAAAGATGGCTAAGAAACATCTTTTTTTCTTTATAATAATTTTTTATTTATTCTTTGGAATTCTCATGCATTTATAGAACATATTTTTCCAAGTACCAAAATGTTTATTGATAGATACAAATATGTAAAATCAGGGCATGAACATGATTTGATAAATTAAGTAGACTTAATTTCAATACTATAGTAAGGGAACAAATCAAATTCTGACCATTTGTTTCACACCCAAAAAACCCACTTCAAGGACATTAACGATCTCTCAAATCTGATCAGTTTTGTGCAAGTAGACCATGTTTCTTTTTAAAAAGGCTTGTGCACTTGCCCAGGCTCAAGGATATTGAAATCTAGATAAAGCCCATTACTAGAGGTGGAAATACAGGCAATATACTATTATGGCAACAACCATCAATTACAGTTAATGATTTTCTGTAACAACCAAATGGATAATTTAATATTGCAACAACTCAAATATTACTAAGCAAAGTGCATTTCTATAGTTTTCAGTGTTGCTATTCAGTTTTCTAACTTTAAACAGCCTATGATAATTGGCAGCAAAGAAGTTCCTTGCAATAGACTGCCTCTACTTGAGAACTTATGATGTAATTATTGCATGCTGCTAATATACTATCTAAACATTAAAGATACTCCTAAAATATTTGATGGTAGACTATGATTAAGACATTACACTTCAAGAAAACCTTATGCAGAAGGAAACCCTTACTGATGTGCTTCTGTTTTAAATATTGTGCCCCCAAATGAAGTCCAGTAAGTATGCATCCTGTCTTGTTCACCCTGCATTGGCCTCCATGATACTGCTGAGGTAATCCAACAATGGCAGTCCACATTCTGAGGGGGCTGAATTCTCATTAGCTGCTTAGTTCAGAAGCTGGGTATCTCAGCAGTCCTCAGTCCATATTGGAAGGCTAAAAAGTAAAAAAGCTCTATCTCATGTCGTTGAGGAGTGCCAAAAGCAGTGGCATCCACAGAGCATATACGCCTGCCTGTGAGAATTAAAGACAGGCCAAACAACTGCGCCTTTTTTTTTTTTTTTTTTTTTTTTTTTTTATTTTTTGTCTTTTTACTACATCTCAAGTTTTTGGTGTCTGCATTACAGTTTCTCTGGTCTTACGGATATTATTTTCTGTATTTGTTACATTCCTCCTTCTCAAGCGACTTAAGGCCATACAGATAGCCAAGATTAACCAAGGTATTTGTTTTGTGAGTCAGTTCGAGGAGCTGATCCTCGGGGTAATTGTATAGAGATAAAAATGAACCCCTACCCTCTAATCCTGCACAAAAATAAACTCCCAAATGGATCAAAGACCACAAAATGAAACCCAAAACCCTGAAAACAATAAATGAAAAATAAACAAAATAAAAAAAAAAAAAAAAAAAAAAAAAAAAAACTTTCTAAATCATACAGCAGCTGCACGGAATAAGGTCAACAGACTGACAAGTGGGAACAAATTAATTTGAACTCAAAAGTTTTGTACAAGCAAAAGAAATAAGGAATTGAAGAGAAAACGCCACAGAGTGGGAGGAAACCTTCACTGCGAATATCCATATGACAGAGCATTAAGATCCAGGATATATAAACTACTCAAAAAAAACAAGGAGCATGAAAAAAAATGACTCACTGAAAAGATGGAGTAAAGAGCTTATTATGAGAATTTACAAGCGGGGAAATGGAGATGGCTGAGAATAATCTTATATTTCAAGGCCAAGCCTGGTCCTACATAGTGAGTTCCAGGACAGCTTGGGGCTAACAGTGAGACCCTGTATGAAAAAGACAAAAAAAAAAAAAAAAATACAAAGCCGGGCGTGGTTGGTGGGCCACGTCTTTAATCCCAGCAACTTGGGAGTCAGAGGCAGGCCCGATCTTTGTGATTCAAGGCAGCCTGGTCTAACAGATAAGTTTTCCTGCCAACTGAGGATACAGGGAGACCCTGTACTCGGAAAAGACAAAAAAGAAAAAGTGTTCAACATCGCTATAATTAAGGAAATAGGAGATATCATCTCACTCAAATAAGGTTGGCTAGGGATCAAAGAAACAAATGATACCAAATGCTGGGAGAAGGTGTAGGGAAGGGGAACACTCATCCACTGCTGGTGGAATATAAACTCATACAACCACTAATGGAAAGCAGTATAGAACCCTTAAAGACTCAGAAATGAGCCTACCACCTGAAACAGCCAGACAACTTCTGGTAGATTATCCATCAGAATCTTCCGACACGAGATACCGTTACACGCCATGTTTTATTTCAGCTCTCTTCAAATAGCAAAGAGCTGGAACCAACAACAGATGATCCAACAACTGATGAGTGGATACAGAGAATGTGGTACATCTACACATGGGAGTTCTATGCAGCAGTAAAGAAAGATGGAACTCATGAAATGTTGCAGGTATTATGTAATGGAACTAAAGAAGATTTATTTTTTTTTTATTTTATTTATTTTATTTAATTAGTTTTTTTGATGACTTGTGCATTTCATACATTTTTTTTCTTTTTTTTTTATTCCGTTCTTATTGCCCTTTCCCCCGACCTCTCCATCCCCCCACCCCACCCATCCCAGATCATGCATTCTGCCATCGAACTGTCCGTGCATCTTTCTCTCAGTTTTTTTTTTTTTTTTTTCGTTTTTTAGCTATAAGTGATAATACCATGAAGTAGCAAACGCATCCTTCATGCAAAACCTCTATCTGCAGGCTGTTTGTGCCCAAACCCTACAAAGCCCTGTCCCACCATCCTAGTGGGGGTGGGACAGGTTGTTTGTGTTCAATCCAAGGTGATGCAAATGAGTGTCCAGACCTAATTGCTGTAGATTTCACCATTCACCCCAATCACGCCCTTACATTCGACTACCAGTCTACGTCACATCCCGCCCCTCATTCGCGCGCAGGTTGTATCCGAGGCTTAGAAAAGGGCACAGGTGGATGAGAGGTAAAACAGCAGTCCACCTCTCTCTCTGGAGCTTTTGACTTGGACTCTGGTACAATTCTGGCTGTTTCCTTTCATGGGCTGACATTTGTCCAGGAATAACCTTTCATCCTCCTATAATGAAGAACAAGCAATTAGATATATAGGTATTTAAGCAGCACTAATAGTTATGGTAGGTTACTACTTAGCATGGACACATGTTTGGATATGTTAATCCATGAATTACAATTTTCCCCCCTGTTAAATATGACAGGGTCTTACGTGGCTTATAAACATCTCCTAACCTGTAGAGGATGTAAGCTTGTGGCATCAGCCATGGGGTTATATTCTCCACGGGAGAGCCAATAAATGCCAATTAGATTTTGGGATATACAGGGCACTGCTGGCCCTGCTGGGCAGCACGTATTTCCGGCGGTGAGGGTGTAGCTGTGCCTGAACGGTGTGGAAAGTCTTGCTTGACTCAGGGAACCCATATTTGCTTTATTATTTATGGTTTATTAGGTGTGCCTTTGTAACACTCTCTGGCATTCAGAGGCCATCTGTACACTTGCATGTGTTGGTCTAATACATCCCTCCCATGTGTAATGTCAGGTCTTCAGCAGCCAGGGTCTATATGTGCCTCTCCTCCTGTAGGTTTATCGCAACGTTAGAGGACAAGAGAGTTTTACCTTTTGTGGGGGCCTTGGATTCCCCTGGCAACATCCACCATGGTTTAGAATAATCATTGTTGATGTCAGAGCTCCTGTTTAATACTATTTTTTGCCTGAGTGTCATGGTCCCTAGGACTTTAGTATTATATTTGGTTCTGAACAGAGAATAACCCTTCCACAGTTCGCCATGTCTGTAGTCAATTAAAGAAGCATTTTACCTAGACGGTTTTATAAGAGAAGCCTCACAGATCGGTTGTCTCCAGGTTTACAGTTGGGGACGCCTCATCATCGTCAATTTTCTCCTTGTTCTTAATGGGGGGAAGGCAAGAACGTTTCTCCATATCAGAACCTTTGTGCACCTAGAGAAGGTAAGATTTCATTAGGGCTCATATTATAACTAGTTGTTACAATGTAGGATCCACAGAGGGGTTTCGATGTTTATGGCAATTGAGGTTTTCTTCCTTTGCAGTTCAACGGGCAAGCCTTTTTCTTGCGACTAATTTTGTACATCTACTCAATGCAAACATGTATCTTTTCTTTTCTCGCCATTAAGTTGGTGGACGTTTTGTCCTGTTTGGAACAAACAAATCTTTTCCACTAGTTAGTTTTAAGATTTGAATTGCAAGGTTTGATGAAAAGGTTTCATGTCTTCTTCTGACCCCACCCCCCCTTTTTTTTAGCGTATGAAGTCTCCAAAGACAGTTGTATTATATGACCTATATGGTGGGAATCAAGGCACTAGATTTCATCAAATTCACCCATGTTGTTTTGGGTGACTATATATGATTAACTTGGGAGCAAACTTAATTTTTAAGTTAATCATCTTAAAGAGATAGTGTACAAGGTGATACTGTACAACAGAGAAATTTATAGAAATTTTGTATGTTGTCAATCCCAAAGTTCTTCTGCTCTACAGATTTTAGGTAAAGAAATGTGGGCAACAGGCGAATTAAATCTCCATTTAATTTCAGGGATGCATTAACTATTTTTAATTAGGATTCGTAAACCAATGTTTTGTTTAATATACACGTTTACTTTTACTAAGTCCTAAAACACCATGTGTCCTGTAGACAGTGTCTAGGCGAAATTGGGTACTTGCTGAGCTCACATAATTAAATTGCTACAATCGAAATTAAACCACGTGTCCTCTCCCACCCTCCCCCTTTCCCATTCACATTTCAGTCCATTTTCTGATGCAGGTCTTCTGTTGTTCTTTTACTATGGCATCCCTCTCCATGAGAAATATAACTCTTCTGGGTTGTTGGTACGTAGCATCCACATATGGAGGCACAACATTTGTCGTTTGTTTTCTCTGGGACTTTTTGTACTCACTTAACCATAATGGTTTCCAGGCTCTCCTCATTTACCTGCAAATTCAGATGTTGTCCCTCCTTTATCTGCTGCATTAGTATTCCCATTGTAACTACATGTACCACTTTTCCTCTTTCTATCCACTCATACCGTTCTCTGAAGGGCACCTGGGCGGGTTCCAAGCTTTTTGCTATTGTGAACAGAGCTTGCACTAAACATAGCTGTGCATGTAATCTTGCAGTAAAAGTTTTGTTCTTGTGGGTATCTTACCACGGAGAGTGGTAATGAGCTGGTCAAAGGAAAGGCTCATTGTGAGTCTTCTAAGGTTCTCACACACTCCTTCCACATGGCTTGTACAAAGTTTATACATTCCCACCAGCAATGGATGAGTGTTTTCCCCCTTCCCCACAACCTCTCCAGCACTTGGTACCCCCCCCCCCCCCCCCTCATTTCGTTGGTTCCTGATCTAGCCAGTCCCTTATGGAGTAAACAGGTGATATCTCAGAGTGGTTTTAATGTTGCATTTCCTTAATTGATCAAAGATGTTGAACCATTCTTAAGATGTTTTCGTAGCCATCTCTAACTTCTCCACTCCATCTGTGAGTCTCTATTCAGTACTTTGCTGCCATTCTTTTTGAATGGTTCCATTTGGTTTTCTTCTTCTTTGTTTTTTGAGTAACTTGTATACTCTGGAATTAATGCTTTGTCAATGTATCTGCTGTGAAAAGGCTTCCTCCCACTCTGTGGGTCTTCCTTCACTTCCTTAATTGCTTCCTTTGATGGTACAGAAGCTTTTTGAGTTTAATGAAGGTCCCCATTTGTCAATGTTCGATCTTATTTCTTGTGCGAGCGTTGCTGTTGAGTTTAGGAAGTCTGTTTCACTACACCTATGTCTTGTAGTTCTGCTGCCACGCTTCTCTTCCTATCACCCTCCCAGAGTTTGGGGTTTCAACGTTGAGGTCTTTGGTCCATCTGGAGTTGACTCTTTGTACAAGGTGGAGGTAGGGGTTTAATGTCCATTCTTCTACAAGTGGTGATCCCAGTTGTTTGACCAGCACCACTTTGCTGAAGATGCCCATTCTCTTTTTTCATTGTGTCTTCTTGGCCCCCTTGTCAATATGAGGGTGGCTGAAATTGTATGAGCTCGGTTTGGATCTTCAGTTTTTTCCATTGGTCAACTGGTCTGTTTTGTGTGCTGTTCTTTTTTTTTTTTTTATGATATAGCCTAAGTATAGTTTGATGTCTGATTAGAGCGATCCCCCCCCCTGTATTGTTCTTTTCACTCAGGGTTTGCTTTGGGCTATTCGGGGTCATTTTGTTTTGCCAAATGAAATTAGAGATTTTTTTCCAGGCCTGTGAAGAAATTGGGGATTCATGATGTGGGATCGCATTAAATCGTACACGTAGTTTGGGTAGGATGGGACATTTTTACTATATTATTATTTTCCCAATCCATGAGCAGCGGAGTTTTGTCCATCTTCTGATGTCTTCCGTTCTAATTTCCTTTTTCCGTGGGTTGTCATTTTTGTGTAGAGATCCTTGGTGTCTGTTTGTTAGGTTTATTCCTAGGTATTTTATTGTTTTTTGAGCTATTGTGAGTGGAAGGTCTCCTGTAGTCCTTCTTCAATTGCTTGTTGTTGGTTACAGAAAGGGCTACTGAGTTTTTCTAGGTTTATTTTGTATCCTGCCCCATTACCAAACTCTTAATCGTTTCTAGAGTTTCTGGTGGAGCTATTAGCATCCCTTAAGGTAGACAATCACTATCATCTGCATAAAGGGATAGCTGACGTCCTTTTTCCAATTGGAACTCCTTTAATTTCTTTTTCTTGTCTCTTATTGCCCTCGCTAGAGGTTTTTCTTTTTAGCCCACTATATTGAAAGGATGGTGACAGTGGGGCAGCCTTGCCGAGTTCCTACTTTAAGGGGAATGGTTCTTGTCATTTCCCCATTTAGGATGATATGGCTGTGGGGTTTTCTGTATATGGCTTTGATTAATTGAGGAATGATCCCTCGACCAAATTCCCTACAGGACTTTAAACATGAAAGGGTGCGGGATTTTGTCAAAGCCTTCTCCGCCAATCAATTGGAATGATGGCTGTGTTTTTTGTCTTCAGTCCATTGATATGTTTGTGATGTTTATTGATTTTTTCGTATGTTAACCATCCCTGCATCTCTGGTAATGAATCCACTTGGTCATGTGGCAATGATTTTCTTGATGTGAGTCTGTATGCGATTTGCCAGAATATCCTGTTTTAGAATTTTGGCATCTGTGTTCATTAGGGAGATGGGTTCTATAGTCTCCTGTTTTGGTGTATTTTCCCTGGTTTTGGTAGTAGCGTAATGCTGGCTCATAAGACGGAATTTGGGAGAAGCTACCTCCCATTTGTATACCTTCTAAAACAACTTTAGTCGTAGATGGTTGTAAGTCTTTTACGAAATATTTTATAGCATTCTGCCGTGAATCCAATTCCGGCCTGGGCATTTTTGGTTGGGAGCTACTTATTAATACTTGATTTTTTCTTCCTGTACTATTGGTCGTTTCAGGCCTGTCCTCTCTTCTTGTTGACTTTTGTGGATTCCCAGGATTTCAGATATTCAGCCATTTCTTCTATGGTTTTCAAACTTAGTGAGATATAAGTTTTAAAGTAGTCCCGTATGATGTCTGGATCTTTTTCATTGTCTATTGTAGATATTCCCCTTTCATCACACGATTCTATTGATATTGGGAGTTGTTTCCCTCTTGGTCTTTTGGTTAACTGGCTAATAGGTTTGTTTATCTTGTTTTATTCTCGTCAGAAAACCAACGTTTTTGGATTTCATTGTTTTTTGTTATGGTTTTCTTGTTTCTATTCATTGAATCTCTTCTCTCTTCTGATTTTGGTTATTTCTTCTTGTCTTGCTTCCGTTTAGGGTTTCATTTGTTGTTGTCTCTCAAGTATTTTTCCTGCTGTTATCTTCACTTTTTTTTTTTTTTTTTTTTTTTTCTGTTTTTTTAAAATGTGGGCACTTAGAGCTATAAAACAATTACCTCTAGGATTGCTATTATTAAGGTGTCGCCATAGAATTTTTCTGTGTTAGTTTTAATCTATGTCATTCAGGTTCCAGGATGTTTTATTTCTTTTTTTATCTTTTCTTCCTTGACCCACTCATCATTTTTCAGGAGAGTGTTGTTTTAGTCTCCGTGTGTTCCTTGTAGGTTGTAGGGTTTATTCGGGTGTTGTATTGAGTTTTATTGCACTGTGGTCATGAAAGAATGCATAGATGATTTAACCTTTTTATATTTAGTGATTTTTCCCTGTGTCCCAGTATATGGGTCTGTTTTGGATGAATGTTCTCATGAGTGCTGAGTAGAAAGTGTATTATCTGGTGTTTGGGTTGAAATATTCGATAGTAGAATGTCTGTGAGGGCCATTTGGTGTATTGGTGTCATGTAGTTCAGAATTTCTCTCTGTTTATTCCTTTGTCCTGTTTGAATCTGTCTAGGGCTCTAATGGGGTATTGAAGTCCCCTAGTATAGTGTGTGCTGGGGTTGATCTGGTGCCTTGAGATCCTGACGAATTGTCTTTATAAGGTTTGGTGCACTGATGTTTGGTGCATATATATGATGAATTGTGAAATCTTCTCGTCATTGTTCCTTTAATAAGGCATGTAACTGGCCCTCTTTGTCTCTGTTATTTCTTTTTGCTTTGAGTCTATTTGTCTGATATTAACTAGACACACCCGCTTTCTTTTTGGTACCATTTCTTGAATATTTTTTTTTTTTTTTCCAATCTTTCACCTTTAATTGGTGCCTATCCTTGAAATTGAGATGGGTTCTTGTAGACAGCATATCAGATGGATTTTGTTTCCTAATCCCATTCTCCCCAGTCTATGCCTTTTTGATTGGGGAGTTTGCCCATTAATAATTTAAGGTTATAATGAAAAGCTGATGTTTGTCTTCCTTTCACTTTTATTATCCATTGGTTACTTTCTAGCCTTTGATTGTTTGCTCTTCTTGGTTCTTTTTTTTGTTTTTTTTTCCTAGGTGTTTGAGGAGTTTTGCTCCTCTCTTCTGCCCTTTTGAATTGCTTCAAGTCATTTTATTGAAGAACGGTGGTTTTCCTACATGTATTCCATCAGTCTGTTTTATGTCATGGAGATTTTTCTCTCTCTCTCTCACAAGTATAGTCGACATTTTTGTGCTGGGTAAAGTATTCTGGTTGGCATCCATCGAGTCCCTTAACACAGGGAATGCTGTTGCTCCAGTTCTTACTGGCTTTCATAGGTTTGAAGGCGAGAATCAGTTTAATTCTGATGGGTTCCCTTTTGTACTTGACTTTTTTTCTGTTGTGGCCTCAGAAATTTTTGTCTTTTTTATGGGCATCTGGAGCATTTAACTTGATAATGGCGTGTGGGTGTTCTTTTTCTGATCTTGTCTCTTTGGGGTCCATGGTGCTTTTGTATTTGTAATGGGCTTGTCTATTTTTAGTTTGGGGAACTTTTCATCTATTATTCTGTTGAAAGATCTGATCAATACTATTCTCTTGAGATTTCTTCTCCTTCCTCTCTATTATCGGAGTTGTGGGGTTGTCTTTCATAGTGTCCCCATATTTCCTGGTTGTTCCACTTTTGTGTTTTTTTTAATTTTTCATTTAATCTTTATTTTGAGCTTTTTTAATATGCTCTGTGTTTATCTTCCAGGTCTGATATTCTTTGTTTCTGCTTCCTCCAGTCTACTTCTGAGGCTTTTTCCTTTCTTTCTTCTTGATTGACTGTGTTTCTATTCTTTTTTTTTCCTCCTGTGTTTTTCTTTTTTTTTTTTTTTTTTTTTTTAGACTTCATTTCCTTTTTGAGTTCTCAATCACTTCTTGGTGATCTTATCTCTTCTTGGTGCTCCTTTCTTCTTTGGTTGGCTTCCTTTTTCAGTGTTTTACTGTCCATTTGGAGTTTGTTTTTTTTTCTCCCTCTAGTTCTTTCTCGGCGTTTGTCATTCTGTTCCTTTAGTTTTCTTTCTGAAGTTTTCATTGTATTCCTTTAGGTCCTTTGAGTTTTTCATTCTCTCTCTTTTAGTTCCATGCGACTTCTTTCTTTAGTTTTCTTAATTTTCACTCTCGTATGTCTGCAATTATCGCTAAGCTCTGTTCCTTTGGGTCCTCCTCCAGGGTGTCCCATTGTGACTATCTCCTCCAGGTTTGGTTAGGGCCTGGTGTGGGAGTATTCCTGTGCCTTTCCCATGTTGTCCCTTCGTCGTGTTCCTGTGGCAATATGGATTTCCCCTTTTGTGGTTCAAGTCACAAACGAGCTTTTCCTATATTAGTGGACGGTTTTGCTTGCTGCGCTCCTTCCAAATGCTTTTTTTTTTAATTTATTTTATATATTGTTTTTTTATTTTTTTGGGTATGATTCTTATTTCTTTTTTTTTTCGTTTCGTTTTGGTGTTTATTTTGTATGTATTGGATTCTAATTATCTTCTCCTTCTGTTCTGAAGGTTCTCCAAAAGGAAGCCAACTTAGATTCCTTAGCAATTCACACTTGGCGCGGCCGTGGCGCGCGCCGCGCGCGCAGGGGGGGGGGGTTATGTGCCTGAATCTAAGCCCCAGCGCCCCGTTCCCTCATCTGGGCCGGGAGACCCCTAGAACTGTTTCACGGCGAGACCCTCTCCCAAAGAGCCCCAGCCAGAGACCCCGCCTAGAGCTGAGGGCTGTGTACTGGCCTGGCGCGTTATGGCGTCCTCCCTGCGACCAAAAAATAGAAAAAGGGGAAGTAAGAAAAAAAAAAAAAGAAGAACAAAAAAAGAAGAGAAAAAAAAAAAAGAAGTAAAATGAAAAAAAAGGTAGAAACCGTTCCCCATTTCCCGCCCACAAGTCCAGCCGGGACCAGAGCAGAGGGAAACGCGACCCTGCTCACCCGAGCGCGGTCCCTCTGGGCCGGGGACCCAGTAGACGGGTTCACAGCGAGACCCTCTCCCAGCTGCCCCCCGCCAGACCCCGCCTAGAGCTGAGGAGCTGTGTACCTGGCCTGGCGCGTTATGGCGTCTCCCCTCGGAACTAGAAGATTTTATGCTAAGTGAAATAACACAGTCCCAGAAAATCAAAAGATGAGTGGTATTCCTCATCTGTGAATGCTAATACCAAGTACCTAGGTGTAAGACAAATGAGCAATGTTAATATTATATTCCTCATCATCTACAACTGTGCTCTTGTATTGGGAATCCCTACACAGGTTCTAGAGATGACCTAACATGTATTTTCAGACCTTGGACTTTGAGTATGTGATGGAGGGTATGTGTACATCTTTTAGAGTAATATGGGATTAAAATGGAAAGGTGAATCAAGAAATATGCTATGGAAATAACATACAGTTTGTTTCCAAAGGATACAATGTTAATATAGGTGTAATGTAACAGGCTGGTGCAACTTAGCTTTTCTGGGTGCTTAACAACCATACCTGAAGTCCGTACCAATTTGGCGAGGGACCTGGGGGACAACTTTGTTCCTTGCCCTCAGAGGTCAACAAAGTCTTGGGAGATTATACATGAGGGCATCTCTTGAAAAGTACTAAAGAGGTGGGTCTCCATTCTTTCTGTTCAGGAAGGTCTTGGAGAGCCACTAAGGGGACTTCAGCCAGTGTCCAGTCTATAAAGAGGAAAGTCTGCTCATCCTTCAGAAAAGGAAGCCTGGTCTAGCAAGACCTGATTTTTTCCTGATGTGGATGGACCTGGTGGATGAGGAGCTGAAAGAAGCAAGGGACTCCCATCCTCCCCCCACAAAAAAAGAAACATCTTTAAAAGTGTTCAACGTTAATTAGGGAAGTGCAAATTAAAAGAACTTTAAAATTTTATCTTATCCCAGTCAGACTGGCTAAGATCAAGAGAACAAATGATACCAAATTCTAGAGAAGATGTGGGGAAATGGAATGCTCATCCACTGTTGGTGCATTTGCGAACTTGTGCAACCACTAGAGAAAGCAGTTGGGATGACTGCTTAAAAACTAAAAATGAACCTACCATTTTACCTGGTTATTGTACTACAAACTAAAAATGAACCTACCATTTGATCCAGTCATACTCCTTCTTGGCATATACTCAAGGGACTCACCCTATTGTAGAGACACTTGTACATCCATGATTGTTGCTGTTGATTTTGCAATAGCTAAGAGATGGAAACAACCTAAGTGTCTCTCAGCCGATGAGTGGACAATGAAAATGTCGTACATTACACAATGGAGTTGTACTCAGCAGTAGAGAAAGACAAAATCATGAAGTCTGCAGGTAAATGGAAGGAAATAGAAACTGTTATACTAAATGAAGTAACACAGACTTAGAAAAGCAAAGGGCATATGTTCACCCTTATATGTGGATTTTAGCACTGGATGCTTGTATGTTAGTGTGTATCCTGATGTAATTCCAGGAAACAGGATAATGAAAAGGAAACTTGGGAATAAAGGGAAAGTAGGAACCCAAGAGAGAGAGAAGAGCTATAGGAGACAGGAGTTACTAAGGGAGAAATGGATAAAATGGGGTATTTAAATGGGAGTGGTGAGGAAAGGTTGTATGAGAAACTTTGGGGATAAAGGGAAGGAGCTCAAGAGAGGTGGGACCAAGGGAGAAGGGGGAAAAATGGAAACTTTAAATGGGGAAGGCAGGGAGTGAGAAAGAAGAGACATAAATAATGCCTAGCTACTTTGAGACATCATAGGGAATCGTATTAATCCAAAAACCCAATAACAAATTACACATACACTATCTCTATATGAGTCCATGTATGTAGATGAAGGCTATACAACAAGAAACAGTGCCAGACAGGAGAAACCTCCCTTTGACTTGTTAGTCAGGCTAATCCAAGAGACTTCCAGAATTACACAGGCTATTGCCAAGGCCCTTGATTACGTTCTAGAACTTGAAGGTAAAATCTTATTGCTGAAGACAGAACACATATTGGACACAGGATTGGGAGCAACGGAGCTAGAACTCACCTGGAAGCCAATTCCTGTTTATTTTTCAACTTTTTTTTTTTTTTTGGCCTTTTCGAGGCAGGGTCTCCCTGTAGCCCCAGCTGTCCTGGAACTCACTCTGTAGACCAGGCTGGCCTTGAACTAAAAAAAGATCCACCTGCCTCTGCCTCCCATGTGCTAGGATTAAAGGGTATGAGCCACCACGCCCGGCTATTTTTCAACTTTTAACTCCAAAATATTCCATCAGTGATTTAATTATGTTTCCAAAATATATTTTAAATTCTTTTTTTAAACATTTTTATTGAATTTATGTGTGTTTCACACATTGTTTCTCAGTCCAGTCTAGACTCACCTCATCTTCCATGCCCCCCACCCCACCCGAGTTCATGCACCCTGCCATCCTTGCCCTGTATTTTTTCTGATTATTTTCAAAGACTTTTTCAGAGCAGAGGATTATTGTCCTTGGGGGAATTTTACTGCTTCAGTTGGTTCCCTGTCCCACTTCCTCTGCTATTGTTGTTCCCTCCAATCTGTATTGCTTCAACATATGCATATATATATATACATCATACCTATACTAAAATTATATCATTTGTACTCAAACTGTTTGTTATTTCCATATCATATTTCAGGATTCACATTTTTCCTTTTTAAATTTATATAACTCTAAAATATGTTTATATATCCACCCATACACCAAGATTACAAAGTCTAAAAATAAGCTGTGGGTTAATTCTAGAGCCTGTTAAAGGATTTACATTATCAGAGCACGGTTGCTTTCAGGGAACGGGTTATATAACATTGTTGTTGCTCAGTTTGCCTTACAGCTTGGTGCTTGTTGTTAGCATCCACAAATGAGGGATACCATTCATCATTTGCTTTTCTGGACTGTTACTTCACTTAGTATAATACCTTCTAGTGCCACCCATACACCTGCAAAGTTCATGATGCCATCTTTCTTTACTGCTGCATATATTTCCATTCTGTAGATGTACCACATTTTCTCTATCCACCCGTTGGTTGAGGGGCCTTTGGGTTGGTTCCATCTCTTTGCTATTGTGAAGAGAGCTGCAATGAACATAGCTGTGCATGTATCTCTGTGGGAGGATGACTCTCGTGGGTATATACTCAAGAGTGGTATGGCTGGGTCAGGTGGTAAGCTCATCTTGAGTCTCTTCAGAGTTCTCCATATTTCCATAGTGGTTGTATGAATTTGCATTACCACGAGCAATGGGTAAGTTTTTCCCTTTTCTCCACAACCTCTCCAGCATTTGGTATCATTTGTTTTCTTGATCTTAGCCAGGATCTTTTCTTATTGAAAAGAGATGATATTTGTGTGTGTGTGTGTGTGTGTGTGTGTGTGTGTGATTGTATGTGTGTTAATATAATCATACAAATATTCATTTATACAGTAAGGAAAACCTCATCATCTTCACCTCCTTCTAGGCATCATGAGGCCCACCAGATACCCACCACTGTCCAGGTTGGAAGGGCAGCACCCCCACATTCACCCAAGGAAACAAGGGACAAACGGGCAAGGGCAGGGGAACAATACATTTTTCTGAGCCCTGGAGTCCCACCATGCTCTCTTGCTGGGGGCTCTGGCTGAATTTGGGGAGATCTTCATGCTCATTTCCACCAGCTGACTGTCTTGTTGAGGTTCTGTCCATGTGAAAAGTACCTTTGATTGGCTTAGGGTTACAGCCAGTTCTGACTGGGGGAAGAAGTTGTTTCTTGTATAAAATGCCCCAAATTCAACTGTTCCTGTGGTAAAAAAAGAGGCATGCCCATGTGCACATATACCTACAAAATACACACACACACACACACACACACACACACACACACCTCACTCCGCACAGATTCTTTTTTAGGCTGCCCCCCATCCATCTCTCCAAATGGGCTCAGGCCCTACCTACTATCTAAAGGTTGGTGCCTGCCTCACCACTTGGAAGCTGCTGGACATACCAAAAGATGGACTGATACATGAAGAGAGGGGGCTCTAGACATTTCTCAGAACCCATGCAGCATGGAGTTGGAGAATGAGCATGTTCTATTTTGTCTTCCATTGCTGTGACAAAACACTCTGACCGACAGCAACTTGGGGAGGAAAGGGTTTATTCAGCTTATATCTCCTAGGTCACAGTTCATCACTTAGGGAGCCCAAGGCAGGAACTCAGGGCAGGAACCTGGAGGCAGGAGCTGAAGCACAAGTTATGGAGGAATGCTGTTTACTGGCTTGCTTCCCTGGCTCATGCCCAGCCTGCCTTCTTATACCCTACACAACCACCTGCCTAGGGTGGCACCACTCATTGTGGGCTGGGCCCTCCCACACTGCTCGACCATCAAGACAATAATCCACAGATGTGGCCACAGGCCAATCCAATGGAGCCAATTATTGGCGAGGAAGCCAAGGTGCCTGAGACATTTGCTTTGCTAAGTGGAGGGGGAGCAAGATGATATCTTAAAGTAATTTAATTTTCATTTCCTTAATTATTAGCAATATTGAACATTTTTAAGATGTTTCTCAGCCATCTTTATTTCCTCATTTGTGAAGTCTCTGTTCAGCTCTTTACTCCATCTTCTGAGTGAGTCATTTGTTTTCTTACTTCTTTGCTTTTTGAGTAGTTTATATATTCTGGAACTTAATGTTCTGTCAGATGTATCAGTGATGAAGGTTTCCTCCCACTCCATGGGTTTTCTCTTCACTTCATTGATTGTTTCTTTTGGTGTACAGAAGCTTTTGAGTTTAATGAGGTCCCACTTGTCAATTGTCAACCTCACTTCCCTTGCAGCTGCTGTGTGATTTAGGAAGTCTTCTCCTTCTGCATCACTTAGCATCTCTAGAGACCATCCCACAGCTTTTCTTACAGATTGTACTGTGTGCTTATTGGTTTTTCTCATCTCACAACTAAATAAAGTTGTATTTTGAGAATGTCAAATAAGCATGGAGGAGGTATTATTTCTTTCTTTCAAAGATTTGAAATTTGTTTTAAGGACTAAGTATCAAGCTTGACTGAAATTTTTTTTTTTGGTCTTTTCGAGACAGGGTCTCCCTGTAGTCCCAGCTGTCCTGGAACTCACTCTGTAGACCAGGCTGGCCTTGAATTCACAAAGATTCGCCTGCCTCTGCCTCCTGAGTGCTAGGATTAAAGGCGTGTGCCACCACGCTCGGCTTTTACTTTTTTTTTTTGGTCTTGACTGAAATATTATTAATAGCTGCTTTTAATTTTAAAAGTTACAAAAGTTATTTTGAATGTCTAGCTTGTATATTGAATATAATGGAAAGGAAAGCCTTGGTACAGTATTAAAATATGTCTACTTTTTTAAAAATTTTTTTATTAATTTTATTTATTTCTGTATGTGTATGAATGTACTGTCTGCATGCAAGTCTGTGCACCCGTGTCATGCAATGCCGCGGAGGTCAGAAGAGGGTGTCGGATTCCCCTGGAACTGGAGTTCTCCTGGAATTGGAGTTTCAGACGGTTCTCGGCCGTCATGTGGGTGCTGGGGATCGAACCCAGGTCCTCTGCAAGAGCGGTCGGTGCTCTTAATCCCTAGGCCATCTCTCCAGCCCAAATGTCTATATTTTTTAGAGGACTTACTGAGAAAGATTTATTTTAGAAGATTATTAATATAATGAAATTTAGTATTTTGGATATGAAAGTGTATACAATGAAGTTAAAGGATAAAAAATAATAATTTTCAAATTCATATTTTACATGGAAGTTAATTTTTCCTGAATAATGAATACACCTCTTCTTTGATGTTTTATATAACAGCTGATAAATATTGATCTTATGATATTTCAATCTACTGAGTGAAATAAAAATCACCTTTTAAATCTAGGTGTAGAAGAGTAACTCTGAAAGAACAGTTTATATTTGTTTTCAAGTGAAATAACCTTTTGAAGGCTTCTGGATGTGTTTTCTTTAGAAATAAAAACTATGAATTAAATTTTTATTTTCCTCTACTCAATACTACCTATAATAAAGACAAATAACTCCATTCATATGCATATTTGAAAAAGAAGTAAAGATTTCTACAAAGGTTTATGGTATTTTAGAATGTGTGGTTTTTAGAAATAGCACTGTGGCTTAATCCTGGGGCTGGAGAGATCCACCATGGTCTACTTCCTCAGAGAACTTTCTTACTCGTTGCTCTCTGACATTCTTGCTCTACACTCTGGAATTTTTTTTGTTTTGTTTTGTTTTGCTTTTTGTCTTATTTGTTTTAAATGGTATGTATGACAGGGATTTTGTTTGTGAGGACTGTACACACTTTTACCACACTTCACTACATTGATTATTTGGGGATTTCTTGATCACTGAGTTCCTTTATGAGGCCTGTTTTATTGAAGCTGTCTAATGGGTTAAGATGTTTGCAAATTGTCTTCTGCAAACTTTTGTTTGCATCACTTTTGGTGAGTGTTCTAAAATTTAAAGAAGTGATCCACCTACATGATTAGAATATTAACTGGTATAGTGTGCTATTCCTAGAAAATGGAAAACTGTGGACCTTAAGAGTTCCTAAACAATTATATTTCTTTGAATTTACCAAAGAACTCTTATCTGATGAATTTTCAAATAAGATTATAAAGTTTATGAGATAAGTGGACTACTGTGGAAATGATGATGACTCTAGCATTCCCCAATCTATGGTTAAAAAACAAAAACATACAAACAAAAACAAAACCAAAATAAAAATCTCTACATTTTGCATGTAAGGTCTCCATTTGTGGTTGCTAATTAAGATGATCGTAGAATAATTTTCAACTCATTTTCCAATCAGCTAACTAATTAAAGGTAGTTAATTTTAGTAATTTTTTTGCTCTCTGAGTAACTTGGCATATAGTGATTGGTTTCTGCTCTGAAATCATCAACTTGATTCATTATTAGGTGATATTATGATTTCTTTGGAAAATTAAGAATTTAAAAAAATCCAGATTTATTCTTTTTTCTTTTTTTTGTGCCAAAATCAACTCAATCTTTTTTTTTTTCTATGTGTGATTTTGAGCTCTATTATCAATTTTCTTCTTTTCCTTCTGGGGTCTTTTTCAATTCATTAGTGACTACATTAATGTTATCAGAATATAAAAATTGTGGTGGGGGAAAATACTGTAGCTGACATTATATCTTTTCTGCACAGATGACTCTTCCTACTACATTTTACTAGTCTTAGAATTTTCAATGCCCTTTTCAACTTATTAGTTTTTCTTTTTCAAAATCACTCTGTTCTCCATACTCTGGGTGACATGTATTTTACTCATTCTCTTACTTATTTCTATTTGCAAATCAAACAACTTCCCCTTAAACTCAGCTCACATAAAGCACAGGAAAGTGGAGGTAACCGACATTACTCATGTTCATCTATTGGATCTTCGAAGTCATCACACATGACAAACTATTTCTCTACTTAATAACAAATACTGGCTTGTGGGGAGCCCTCCGAGGTTTGTGGCGGCCATCTAATCCCAGGAAGGTTCATGTGGGAAACACGGGCAGGAAAGCACACCACGTGGACGCATGTTGAGGTCCAAATGCAGAGAGAGATTTTATTGCAAAATGTCTGGTTATATATAACAGCATGACTCAATTCTCAGAGCCAAATCCTAAACCTTTTAGTCACTATATCCCACCCCATGGGTGTGGCCAGGGAGGTCCCATTGGTTTAGAATGCAACCCATATTAACTAAGTTTTCCCACACTGGCTTTTGTCTTGCTTTCTGTATAAAATTCCTGTCCACTCAACTATTGAATGTTAAGCAAATATTTTTGAGTCTAGATTTTTGAAAATCCATCTTGAAAGAAAAAATTAAAACTTTTACTTTCTGATTTTCTTTCTCCTTTTCTAGATGTGGTTCTCAATTCAATCACTGATTTTTTTCTTTCTCTTCAAGATTTTCTTTAATTTATTTGTGTCTACTCAATGTCATCAGAATATAAGAAGCTTATTACCAATCTAAGTAATCAAAAGGTGCTGTATTTTCATAAAGTCAGACAATTACCAATGGAACAGAGATCCCAGGAATAAATCATTACAAATATGATCATATTATTTCTACATGTACATTTCAACATGTATGCCAAAGGTTCCAACTGGGAAAAGAAAGTTCTTCAAACAAATGCTTCTGGGAAAACTCAACTGCAGAAAAATAAATTCAGATCTGTATCTTACATGATATGTGAAAAAACTCAATTCATCAAAGATTTGAAGGTATGTTCATATGATCAAGGTCTTCCACTGGATTTCATGCATTCTGTCATGTATGTTAAGGCTACTGAGTCAAATTAGTGCCCCCTGGCATTCCTCAGTGCAAGTTCATCCACTGGATTCTAGTCAGTCTATCTAGAGCCTCTCCCTTAAAGATCAGCTCTTCCTTGCCCAGCAGTAATCAGTTGTCCAATAGTTCTTTGGCTAAGTTTAGGAACTGCTTCTAATTTCCACAGTTCTGTGCTAGGTTTTATGGGTCTTATGCATGCTGTCACCATATTTGGAGGGAGGGAGGGGCTTATGGCAGTGTGCTGTTGGGGAAAGGAGTATGAAGAGTACTAAGATATTGTATATGAAATAAACAAAAATTCAATAAAAATATTTTTAAAGATCTGAAAGCAAGAACTAAAACAAAAATCTATTAAAACAGAGAATGTTTCATGATATTGGATTCAGCACATTTTAAATATGGTATCAAAAAGCATAAAAAAATGCCTCAGGATTATTCATTTGTGACTCAGATTTGCTGATATGTTATGTTTTAGTTTTCTTTCAATTTTAGTAATTTTTTTCTTGAAATTTTCCTTTACTCAAATTTTATTCAGCATGTTATATAGTTTCCATGAGTACGTGTGGTTTCCTTAGTTTCCTATCTGTTGACAGGAAGCTTTGTTTGTGTGAGGTCAGGATGTTTCTAGTCTCAGCCTGGATAAGAGAAAATTTTCTTTGCAGTGGGCTATGGCTAATGCAGAGACTTATAACTAGCTAAAGTACTGGGTTGAGTGCTCAACCCAGATGAGACATCTCTATCATTCCTCCAAGCCTCAGGGAACATTGTGGATGAGGGAGCAGAAAGAAGGTAAGAGTTGGAGTGCAGAAAGAGTGCTAAGGAATCCCGCTTGGTGGACTTTGCCATGGCTGATACAATCAAGAACATATAGCAACTCTGACCACTTGCATAAGATCTGTAACAAAAAAAAAAAACAAAAAAAGAATCCAAAATAGGTAAGGGGGGGGAGAAGTGGATGTGTAGAAAAGGGCTAAGAAAGGGTAAAATGGATGAATGTGATCACAGTGTCTTCTTTTTTTTTTAATTTTTTTTATTAATTTTATTTATTTCCGTATGTGTATGAATGTACTGTCTGCATGCAAGTCTGTGCACCCGTGTCATGCAATGCCGCGGAGGTCAGAAGACGGTCTCGGATTCCCTGGAACTGGAGTTCTCCTGGAATTGGAGTTTCAGAAGGTTCTCGGCCGCCATGTGGGTGCTGGGGATCGAACCCAGGTCCTCTGTAAGAGCGGTCGGCGCTCTTAACCGCTAGGCCATCTCTCCAGCAGCATGCATAAGGGGGAATTCACAAAACTACTGTAAGAGTAAAACCCTGCTTGTCCTTTCTGAAAATAAGCCAATTTACCAATGAAGCAAACCAAGCATCACAGTGTCTTCTATAAGTACAAATATTATCAAAAATAAAAATAAAACTTAATTTTAGGAAATAAATCAAAACCTGTTCTCATTCTTGTGTGCTCATTCTTAGAGACTCACTAGATGTCACTAAACAAAATGTATGAAAATAATCATACATGATCCAGCAAATAATTGATCTGAGGGATAGCTCACTGGGGTGGGGGGAAAATGCCCCCAATGATGACCAAGAGAAGGCCTAGGAAGATGCAGAGTGTCTGGAAAATAATCAGAGCAAAGTAGAACACAAGGTCTCCACAAGGACCACAACAGGACAGATTAGCAGAGAGGAGAGAGACTTTAAAGCCGAAGATGTTTTAATCAGCAAATTACAATCACTGCTATTGTTTTAAAAAGATTTGTGTACTATTGTGAAGACTCTGTTTCTTTGTAAAGATGCAAGGAAAATTATACCGAAGTAAAAGAAGGGCACTTATGAAGTCCATGAAGCTTCAGAAGAAATAATTATCATCTTATTAAGCCACTTTTCACAGGTTAAAGTTGAAGTCATTTTTGACAATGAGACCATTGTGGGGAAAATGTAGCAGAATGTAAAGGGGGGGGGGGGCAGCAGTGGGACATAAGAAAGACACAGTTCTGATTTCAACAATAAAATGTTAATAGCCCAAATTAAATATAAAACAATCATTATAGATATTAGTGACCGATTAATTTTAAAATACGGAGGGAAATTGTTACAAAAATAGATAATAATGTTCCTTCTGGTAAATTGAGGAAGGAAGAGATTCTGAATTGTATAGTTTAATGTTATAAATCTATTGCTGTACTTTGGTTTTGAATTATGTATATATGCCCTACTTATGATTGGTAAAGCATAAAATTGTAGATTTGCATTTCTATAATAAAATATGCTAAAATGAAGACTGATATAGGCAGCATGCATAAGGGGGAATTCACAAAACTACTGTAAGAATAAAACCCTGCTTGTCCTTTCTGAAAATAAGCCAATTTACCAATGAAGCAAACCAAGCATCATATAGTGACTGCTTCAGGCTGGTGCAGCCATGCTGAGCAAACATTAACATTTGTCAGGGTGGAAAATGATGCAAAAGAGACTTGACTGACTTAGGTATTGGTGATGTTATCATGAGACAAAAATAACTATACGTTTTTGACTTTTCCCCTACAAAGCTGAGTTATATGAAGCAAGTCATACTTATTCACTCTGGATTATTTTATTAAGTTTTCATTTATTTGGTTATTATTTTCCCCTAATATTCAGGGAAATATTATGTAAAACCATTCTTGAGGCTGCCAAGTGCTTCTAAGATTGAACTTGCTTCCATAGCAACGGACCCATTATCAGGACAGCTCTTGGGCACATGAAACAACAAACAGCCTCCATCTATTAAATGGGGTCCTACAGGCAGGTTATACGTAAAGCAACACTGTTGCAGAATATTACTGTTGCTTCTGCAATGTTTTACTATCTGTCCTTAGGAGCCCTGATTTCTATTTTCTTCCATTTCTCATAGTTCTTACCATGAATAATGGATTCTCTTCTTAATGTACATAAATGATTTGAAGAATAATGGTCAGGTCTACCCACCAGGTAGAGAGCATAAAGCTTAAAGTGAAGATGGCTGATTTATATCATCATTTTTGAGTAGGACAAAAAGCATGTCAAAAAAGGGAGATTGAAGGAGTTGCCAGAAGGAAGAGAAAGCTTTAGGTTATCAAGCAGCGTAACAAAAGAGCATCTTCAAGAAAATATAGCTATCCAAAATGTTAAATTTTGCCGGACTCAAAAAACCATGAGAATAAAAATTGTCCAGTAAATAAACAAAATATTATTATGCCTTATTATATTTAACCTACTTGTTTTTAGTTTTATATATATGAGTGTATTCCCTGCATGTATTTAAGCCAACTCCTGTCCTTCAATGCCTGCAGAGGTCAGAAGAGGGTGCCAGATCCCCTGGAACTGGAACTGGAATTAAAGACAGGTGTTAACCACCATGTGGGTGCTGGGAACCCAACCAGGATCCTCTGCAAGAGCATTCAGTTCTCTTAACCCCTGAACTATTTCTCCAGCCCCTTAACCTATGTTTTAAATGTATTTTATTTTCTAAATTGATTGATTAATAAGGTGATTAGTACAAGTGTCTTAGTACTTGCATAAAAAGACTCCTACTCTTTATCAATTCTGGGTAAAAGAAAAATTGTTTTAGTTTAAATTCAAGATATGCCATTCGACTGGTAAAATCACAAATGGTTGTGATACTGAGTTAAAATGGTAACTGTGCACTAACACACTTTTTGCTATGAGAGAGTAGTGACTTATTGCAGTATATAAGAGAAAAAAAAACTGGAGTTTACAAAGGGTAAGGTGTTTCTAAGTTCACAGATTTAGCAACAGAAGATCATGTTTATGAATGTTAGGAAGCTGTAAGTAACATGAGATTCAAAATAACTTACTTCCTTCAATATTCAGATAGCATGTGATCCTTGAATCAGATTTCAGGTACTTAAAATGCCAAGAACTTGAAACAGATTGAGCTTCTTCAGTGCTTCTGCTCCATTGTCTCCTTGTCTTGTACAAGTCGCCTCTTGTTTATAAGACAACTACTGCTCTAGGAAATGGCTGACATTTAGAGAAGGAGTGGTAAATTTTTTTTCTTTCTTTTTTGTGTATATATTTTTATTTTTATTCAGCTTTTTCATACATCATTTCTCAGTCCAATTTAGACTCAGTATCCTTTCCGTGCCCCCCGCCCCACCCAAGTTCATGGATTCTGCCAAAGATGTCTTGCATCTTTTTCTGAGTCTTTCCAAAGTTTTATCAAAGCAAAGGATTACTGTTTTTGTGAGAATGTCACTGTTTCAGTGGGTTCTTTGTCCCAGTTCTTTTGTTGTTTTTGTACCCTCCAACTTGTATTGTTTCATATATATAATATATATAATAAATATACATATAATATCTCACCTATACTAAAATTATGTCATCTGCAAACAAACTGTATGCTATTTCCAAATCATATTTCAGGATTCACATTTTTTTCCTTTTAATTTTATCTTACTCTCAAATATCTTTCACTGACTAGAGCCAGGTCATTTGGTCATTTTAGCCTACGCGGATATTTGGAAATTATCTTTATGAGATTTTTGTTGTTGCTGTTTTTCTCTAATTTGATTATGTGGCAAAAATGGTGGCAAACAGTTTGGGAATAGCTTATTATAAGCAATTAACAATTGCTGCCAAAGTATAAAGCAATTAAATAAAAGTTTGACCACTGCATACTGGTATTAAGATTTAAGTTATTTTTTCTTTTATGTTATAGTGTGTTTTGAAGCATTTCACTGAAATAATTACAATAAAATTATCAAACATAACATGGCAACTTTAGTGCTTTATGTATATGTTTCTTTTATTAATATATTTCAGAAAAGCTCTTAAGGTAAGTATTGTTATTTTTTTCCTCAGCTTTAGAAAGCACATGACATATATTATATTACTTTCTCAAAGTGACCCATGTAGATGTGACAAAACAATATTTCAAAGCTAGGTAGTTTGGCTCCAAATAAAATTTGATTTATCAGTAATCTACAGTGTGATCATATCCAGTAAAATTAAATGGTCTTTACATTTGACAGCACAGTACTGAATTTCTCTGAGCAAAGATTTTCCTAATTTTCATTTAATGCAGTTCCCTAATTGTGAGAAACAATTCAGTTTTCATTTGTAGGAATGACTTTTCCAATATGGATATGTCATCAAACAATTTTTACTTTAACTTGCAACCAAAAAAGTTAATTTTATACCTTGTTTATAATGCAGAAAACTCACTGAAACTCTTGTAACCTAAAGCAGTTTGCTTTAATTCCTTATGACTCTTTCTTTACCCTTGACCTCAAATCACTGCATGCATGTATGTATGCGTTTAGGTGTTTTGCATACTCAAGAAAGCAATGAAAGCAGCATGGGAAGTTCTTAGAAACACTGAAGATATGAAGATCATCTCATGTGTGTTACAATTAATTGGTGGGATCAATTTGGTAATATCTATTTGTGATAGTGTACATGCTGATATATCTGCAAATCTATGGACCCTAATGGCAAAATTCTTCTCTGATGAGGGTCCTACTTTTACTGTACATTTCAAGTTGGGCTAGATATATTCTTTTTTTTTTTTTAGGTAGTTGTTACCTGCCTGATGTGGTTGGTGGAAGTTGAACTCAGGTCCTCTGGAAAAGTAGTCTGTGCTCCTAACCCTTAAACCATCTTTCCAAACTATTTATTTATTTATTTATCTATTTATTTATTTAATTTCATGTTGTGGGGACATGGACATGTCCATGCTACAGGCACACATGACAGACAACTTCTGGAAGTCTCTCTTTCCTCCATATGGACTGTGGAGATCAAACTCAAGTCATCAGGCTCCATGGCAGGCACCTTCACCCACTGAGTCAGATTGCCAACTTCAAGAACCCATTTCCTTGGAACAGTTTCTTTTTTTTTTTCTCACGAATGTTTTATTGAAGCTCTGTACAAATCAAATCTAGAACCTTGTCCTCCTCCCTACCCCCCACCCCACCAGATCTCATGCATTTTTTCCTGTTAAACATGTTTTTCATCTTTTTCTGTCTTTCTCAAAATTCTGGATGCAGAAGTTGACTATTTCGAACAGAAGTTCACCGTTTCAGTTAGTTCTTTGACACAGTCTTCTCTGTTATTGTTATTGTTCTTTCCAATATGCATCACTCCCAAATACTTGGACAAAACTCAAGGAACCCTGCACGAGAAATACAGCTAGGTAATTGGCGCTAGCATCCACAGATGAGGGATACCATTCGTCGTTTGTTTTTCTGGGACTATGTTACTTCACTTAACATAATATCTTCCAGTTCTATCCGTTTACCTGCCAAGATCATAATGTCGTCTCTCTTTATTGCTGCATAGAACTCCATTGTGTAGATGTACCACATTTTCTCTATCCACTCGTCAGTTAAGAGGCACTTGGGTTGGTTCTAGCTCTTTGCTATTGTGAAGAGAGCTGCAATAATCATGGCTGTGCATGTATCTCTGCGGTAAGAAGAATCTTGTGGGTATATACCCAGGAGTGGTATGACTGGGTCAGGTGATAAGCTCATTTTGAGTCCTCCAAGGGCTCTCCACACTGCTTTCCATAGTGGCTGTATGAGTTTACATTCCCATCAGCGATGGATGAGTGTTCTCCTTTCCCTACAACCTGTTCAGCACTTGGTATCAATTGTTTTCTTGATACTAGCCAGTCTTAAAGTGGTTTTAATTTGCATTTCCTTAATCATTAGTGATGTTGAATATTTTTTTTCTTTTTTTTTTTTTAAATTAGTTTTTATTGATGCTTTGTGCATTTCATACATTTTTTCCAATTCAGTTCAGGCTTATTTCCCTTTCCCTCCCCCCCCATCCCCACCCCATCCCAGATCATGCATTCTGCCATAACTGTCCTGCATCTTTCTCTCAGTTTTTTTTTTTTTTTTTTTTTTAAGCTAGAATTTATAATCATGTGAGTACAAGCATCCTTCATGCAAAACCTATCTGCAGGCTGTTGTGCCCAAACACCTACAGCCCCACCATCCAGTGGGGGGGTGACAGGTTGTTTGTTCAATCAAGTTGATCAAATGAGTGTCCAGACTACATTGCTGTAGTTTCACCATTCACCCCAATCGCAGCCCTTACATTCTACCACGCCCCCTCTTCCGCAGGTTGTTCCCTAGGCTTAGAAAAGGGCACAGGTGGATGAGAGGTAAAACAGTCCACTCTCTCTGGAGCTGTTGACTTGCTCTGGTCAATTCTGGCTGTTTCCTTTCATGGGCTGACAGTTTGTCCAGGAATAACCTTTCGATCCTACTAATGAAGAACAAGCAATTAGATATATAGGTATTTAAGCAGCGCTAATAGTTATGGTAGGTTACTTTAGCATAGACACATGTTTGGATATGTTAATCCATGAATTACAATTTTCCCCCCTGTTAAATATGACAGGGTCTTACTGTGGCTTATAACATCTCCTAACCTGTAGAGGATGTAAGCTTGTGGCATCAGCCATGTTGAATATTTTTAAGATGTTTCTCAGCCATCTCTTTTCCTTACTTGTGAAGTTTCTGTTAAACTCTTTGCTCCATCTTTTGAGTGATTCATTTGTTTTCTCCTTTGTTTTTGAGTAGTTTATATATTATGGAAATCAATGATATTGTTCTATAAAAAACACAGCAATACCATGTTTGAGAACATAGTACCAAGGGACTCCTGAACTACAAGTTCTCAGCAGTTAAGGTCAGCTCTTGATCTAAATTAATGTTAAGAGCCAGGGTGTACTTCCTTGGGCATAGTTGTAATGTAAGGTCATGTAGTAAAACCTGTATTCACCAGGGGCTTGTCTTTGAAAGCGAGATGGGTTTCTTGCAAAAAACAAAGACTGGTTTCTTAATCCATTGTACTAGTCTATGCCTCTTAATTGGAGAATTCAGTCCATTGATATTTAAAATTATTATTGAGAGATGTATATTGCTTCCCATCATTTCGGTTTCTGGTGCATTCTTGTTCTAAGTTTGTATTTACACAATAATACCTTTGTTAAGTATTTTGTGTTGCTGATTGTGTCTAGTCAGTCGTTCCTAACTTCCACTCTTTTATTGCTTCAAGTATCCTCTGAAGGGACAGCTTTCTGGATAAGAATTCTTTCAGCCTATTTATGTCAAGAAACATTTTCCTTTCTCCAAATATAATAGAAGTTTTTGCTGGATTAAGTATTCTAGGTTGACATCTATAGTCATTTAGAACTGAGAATACTTTGGACCAAGCTCTTCCGGCTTTCATCATTTGCATTAAAAAAATCAGCTGTAAATCTTATGGGTTTTCCTGTAGATGTGACTTGTTATTTTTCTTTGGCAGCTTTGGTTTGAACAAAGCTGCAAAAGAAAATTTTTATTTTTTTACAGTGATATAGTGTGGGAAATTTCTTTTCTGGTTCTATTTGGTGTTCTATGTGCTTCTTGTATTTTGGGGGTATATCTTTATTTAGTGTGGAAAACTTTTCTTGTATAATCCTGTTGATACCATTATCCTGGGATTCTTCTCTTTCCTCTATATGTTTGATGCATAGGGTTGGCTTTTCTTTTTTTGTTTGTTTTGTTTTGTTTTCATTTTTTTTTTAACAAGTGATAATTTGTGAGTACAAGCATCCTTCATGTAAAACCAATTTGCAAGCAGTTGTGCCTAAACCCACAAAGCTCATGGGTCCCACCATCCAGCAGGGGGGGCTTGTATGTTCAATCAAGTTGATCAAATGAGCGTCCAGTCTATATTGTTGTAGTTTCACCATTAACCCCAATCACAGCCCTTACATTCTACCATGCCCCCTCTTCCGTAGATTGTTCCCTAGGCTTAGGAAAGGGGCACAGGTGGATGAGAAGCAAAACACTCTACTTTCTCTGGAGCTGATGTCTTGGTCTCTAGTCAGTTCTGGCTGTTTTCTTTCATGGGCTGCCAGCTTGTCCAGGCATAACCTTTCGATCCTACTAATGAAGCACATGCAATTAGATATTTAGGTATTTAAACAGTATAATATATAGCCTTTCGATCCTACTAATGAACCAATAAAGCAAATATAGGTTTCCTTGAGTCAAGCAAGACTCCTCCATCAGCACCAGCTACACCACATCTGCCTGGAAATACTGTGCAGCAGTGGCAGCCATATGTCTGTATATCCCAAATCTAATTGGCTATTAGCTCTCTCCTTGGAGGAATAACCCACGGCTGATGCCACAAGCTTACATCCTCTAATGGTTAGGAGATGTTATAAACCATATGAAGACCCTGTCATACTTAAGAGAAGAAAATGTAATTCATGAATTAACATACCATCCAAACATCTGTGTCTATACCAAAGTAACCTACCATAACAATTAGTACTGTTTAAATACCTATATATCTAATTGTGTGTGGTTCATTAGTAGGGTTGGCTTTTCATGGCATCCCACAGTTACTGATTTTTCCATTTTGTGTTTTAAATTTTTTTTCATAATCTTTGCTTGAGCGATCCAGTTCTTCCATGTTGTCTTCCAGTTTTGATGTTCTATTTTCTACTTCATCCACTCTTTTTTTTAAATTTTATTCATATTTCTCTATGTGTATGAATGTACTGTCTGCATGCAGGTCTGTGCACCCGTGTTGTGTCCTGCAATGCCTCGGAGGTCAGAAAAGGGTGTCAATTCCCCTGGAACTGGAGTTCTCCTGGAATTGGAGTTTCAGACGGTTCTCAGCCGCCATGTGGGTTCTGGGGATCGAACCAGGGTCCTCTGCAAGAGCAGTTGGTGCTCTTAACTGCTAGGCCATCTCTCCAGCCCTTCATCCACTCTTTAATTGAGGTATTGTCTCATCCTTCAAAATGGTTTGTTGAGTGTTCCACTTCCTTTTCCATTTTAGTTTGAATTTTCTTCAATATTTCTATATTTTTTATTAATTCATTCTGCAATTTATCATTATCTTCTTTTAGTTTATCCCTATCCTCTTTCAGTTCTTTCATTTGTTTGTATATGTGTTCTTTAAAATCTTTCATTTCTTTGATCATGTTTATGGTGGTTCTTTTAAGATCTATGTCCTGAGTTTCATCTAGGGGGTCCTCACTATAGTATTCTTCTACATGACTGGTAGTATTTGGCAGAGGCTTATCATTAGAGTTTTTCATGTTACTGTTTGTTCCTTGTGCTTTTGGCATTTGGGTTTCTTTCATTGGTTGTGATTCTAGTGTGAGGATCAGGTGTTTCTTTGTTGAACTGAAGACTGGGGTGGTTGGTGTCGGTTTCAAGCTCTTACCTCTAACCTTGTACTGGATATACCAGCACCCCTCCCCAGTCAGTCAAGAGTCCCCCAGTAGAAGAAAAAAGGCAACACTCAAACTGGCCTGAACCCTGCACCATCACATGTGGTCCATCCATTAGTTCTCCTGGGGCTAGCCATAAACATCTGGATTTGAGTTCAGGGATGGGTAATTCCATCTCAGAGCTGAGGAAGGAGCCCCAGGCACTCCCCAAATGGTAGAAGGGGAGAACACAATACCACCACTGCTGAGCATCGGGTACTCATTCAGCAAGTGGAGGCAAACCCTACACACTCACCTGGAGATATGCACCCACAGAACAGGTGTATGACCACCAGACCTCCAGTGCCGGCCACCATGTTTTCTTCCTTGGTCCAGTGGGAAAGAGGTCCAGATTCTGCCAGTCACTACTGCTGCCTCTGAACAAACACGGGCGAGGACCGTAGCCCAAAACTGCCATCTCCAATGCCTCCAAATGCCCCCGGCCCCCTCTGGTGACCCCCAAAGCCCACTGGAGGCCCAACATCCACTCCCCCCACTCAGTCTCTACTACTCAGACTGTACCTGCTATCTTGTTGAGTCCCCTATATTAAAGTGTTTGCATTAAAAAACAAACAAACAAAACAAAACAAAACAAAACAAAAAACCTGGAAGGAGCATAAATAAATGACTTAATGTTGAAACTTAAAACACTTTAAATACAACAAGCAAGGAATCCCAAACCCAACAGACAAGAAGAAATAACACAAATAAGAGCAGAGATTAATGAAATAGAAACAACAACAACAAAACAATATGAAGAATCAATGAATCCAAGAACTCGTTCTTTGAAAGGATTAACAAGATAGACCCCTGGGCCAGCTAACCAAAATAAAGAACAATTCCAAATCAACAAAATAATAGGTGAAAGGGGAAATATTACAGCAGACAATAAAAAGACTGAGAACATTACATGGCAATACTTTAAAAATTATACTCTATTAAATTTGTAAACCTAAAAGAAATAGTTGGATATCTGAAATCCTGGGACTCACCAAATCTTAACCAAGGAGAGATCAACAGTTTAAACAGACCCATAACATATATGGAAATGAAAGAGCAATACAACACCTCTGAACTAAAAAAAACGCCCAGATGGATTTACAACAGAATTCTATCAGATATTTGGCATGGTGGCGCATGCCTTTAATCCTAGCACTTGGGAGGCAGAGGCAGGCGGATCTTTGTGAGTTCAAGGCCAGCCTAGTCTACAGAGCGAGTTCCAGGACAGCTGGGGCTAGAGGGAGACCCTGTCTCGAAAAGACAAAATAAATAAATAAATAAATAAATAAATAAATAAATAAATAAATAAAAAGAGGACCTATCCTTAAATTATTCAACAGGATAGAAGAAAGAAATCTCCAAAATTCCTTCTATGAAGCTAGCATTACTTTAATATCAAAAGCAGGCAAAGATAAACTAAGAAAAGAAAACTATAGGCCCATATCCTTAATGCATATAGATGAAAAAATTCTCAACAAAATTCTTGCAAATCGCATACAGGTACACATCAAAATCTTATTGATTATGATCAAGTTGTTTTTGTTCCTGAGATGCAGGGATGCTTCAACATATGTAAATGAATGAATGTCATAAACTATAAATGGAGTAGAAAAACCACATGGTCATATCAAATGAGGCAGGAAATGCTTTTCATAAAATACAACATGCCTTTATGTTTAAAGTCCTAGAGGTAAATGGACTAGAGGAAATATTTCTCAACATAATTAAAGCTATATACAACAAACCCACACACATTACCATCCTAAATGGAGAAAAATTAGAAGCATTCTCCTTAAAGTCAGGAACCCAACAAGGCTGCCCACAATCTCCACTCCTTTTCAATATGGTGCTTGAAACTCTTGCTAGAGCAATAAGACAAGAGAAGAAAATTAAACTAGTACTAATTGGAAAAGAGGAGGTCAAACTATCCCTTTTTGCAGATGACATGATATTATAACTAAAAACTGGGGAAAATTCCACCAGAAAACTCTTAGAAATCATTAACAGTTTCAGCAAAGTGGCAGGTTACAAAATTAATCTGCAAAAAATCAGTAGCCAATAACAAGCAATTAGAGAAGGAGTACATGGAAACCCTTCCATTTACAATAGCCTCTAAGAAAAAGAGAAAATCTTGGAATAAACCTGATCAAAGACATTAAAGATTTCTGGAATGACAATTTTAGATCTTTGAAGAAGGAGATTGAGGAAGACACCAGAAGATGGAAAGATTTCCCATGCTCATGAACTGGAAGAATTAATATAGTAAAAATGACCATCCTACCCAAGTTAACATACAGATTCAATGTAATCCTGATCAGAATCCCAAGACTTTTTTTCACAGAATTAGAAAAAAATCCTAAAATTCATTTGGAAAAACAAAAGACCCTGGATAGAAGAAGCAACCCTGAGTACAAAGAGTAATGCAAGGGAGGGGATATTACTATGCCAGATTTTCATCTCTACTGTAGAGATACAGCTATAAAAACAGCATGGTACTGGCATAAACATAGACCCATAGATTGAAGGAATAAAATTGAAGGTACAAACTTGGGTACATACAATTTTAGCCACCTGATATTTGACAAAGGAGCCAAAAAACAACCAATGGAGAAAAGGTAGCATCTTCAGCAATTGGTGCTGGCAGAATTGGATCACCACTTATAGAATAATTAAATTAAATCCCTACCTTTCACTTTATACAAAAATCAATTCTAAATGGAATTTAGACCTCAATGTGAAAACTGAAACTCTGAAAATATTAGAAGAAAATATTGCCAGTAAGTTACAAGATATAGGTGTAGGAAAAGGCTATAAATCAGGCAGCAGCTGCACAGGAAATAAGGTCAACAATCAATAAGTGGGATCTTATTAAAACTAAAAAGCTTTTGTACAGCAAAAGAAACAATCAAAGAAGTGAAGAGAAAACCCTAAGTGGGAGGAAAACTTCACTAGTGATACGGACACAGGTTTAACATCCAGAATATATAAATTCTCAAAAAACAAATGACCAAGAAAAAAATAATAACCCAATTTAAAGGTGGGCTAAAGATCTGAACAGAGACTTCTCAAAAGAACTTAAGATGGCTCAGAAACACCTTTAAAAACATTCAGCATCACTAGTAATTGAAGAAATGCAAATCAAAATCACGTTAAGATTTCATTTTACACAGGAAATATTGGCTATGATGAAGAATACAAACAACATCAAATGCTGGAGAAAGTGTTGAGAAAGGGGAACACTCATTCGCTGCTGTTGGAATTGTAAACTCATGCAACCCTTATGGAAAACAGTTTGGAGAACTCTTAAAGGGCTAAAAATTAACCTACTATTTGACACCATTGTACCACTCCTAGATATGCACCCAAAAGATGCATCTTATAGCAGAGATATGTGCACAACCATGTATATTGCTGCTCTTTTCACAATAGAGAATAGCTGGAAGCAGCCCAAGTATATCTCAACTGAGGAGTGGATAATGAAGATGTGGTATATTTATACAATGGAGTGCTATGCAGTGGTGAAGAAGGACAACTTCATAAAATTTGTAGGAAAATGGATGGAAATGGAAGATGTTATGTGCTAAGTGAGCTAACAGAGTCTTAGAAAAACAAACAACATATGTTATGCCTCATTTGTGGTTCCTAACACCAAATCCTTATATGTAAGTTAAAATGAGTAACATGTCAATAAAGCGGTCAAATTGTTATTGCCATAGATATAGCTTGAAATATATGTATGTAATTTTTTCACTTCTAAGGTTTATAACATTGTAAAGTTGAGAATAGTCGAGGGATAAATTAATTTCAGCAAAAGTTATTGCTATTTATCTCATGGTACATAATATCTATACTAAAAGTAAATAATGGGATCACAAATATATAATATCAATTTAACTAACATTTTACTAAGTACATATTGCCTTTCTTTTATTGCCTCTACCTAATGTTTACACTCCTTTGAAGCCTGAGCCAATGTTTTTGGTCATTTACTCACTGATAAATAAATCATTGTGTATGGTAAGACTGTTAAATTACAATAAGGTTACTGTTCCACAAGCTTACATCCTCTACAGGTTAGGAGATGTTATAAGCCACAGTAAGACCCTGTCATATTTAACAGGGGGGAAAATTGTAATTCATGGATTAACATATCCAAACATGTGTCTATGCTAAAGTAACCTACCATAACTATTAGTGCTGCTTAAATACCTATATATCTAATTGCTTGTTCTTCATTAGTAGGATCGAAAGGTTATTCCTGGACAAACTGTCAGCCCATGAAAGGAAACAGCCAGAATTGACCAGAGTCCAAGTCAACAGCTCCAGAGAGAGTGGACTGTTTTACCTCTCATCCACCTGTGCCCCTTTTCTAAGCCTAGGGAACAACCTGCGGAAGAGGGGGCGTGGTAGAATGTAAGGGCTGCGATTGGGGTGAATGGTGAAACTACAGCAATGTAGTCTGGACACTCATTTGATCAACTTGATTGAACAAACAACCTGTCACCCCCCACTGGATGGTGGGGCTGTAGGTGTTTGGGCACAACAGCCTGCAGATAGGTTTTGCATGAAGGATGCTTGTACTCATGGATTATCACTTATAGCTAAAAATGAAAAAAAAAACAAAACTGAGAATAAGGATGCAGAGTACAGTTATGGAGAATGCATGATCTGGGATGGGGTGGGGGTGGGGGGGGAGGGAAAGGGAATAAGCCTGAATGAATTGGAAAAATGTATGAATTGCAAAAAGCCATCTAATTAAAAACTAATTAAAAAAAAGGATATACCATTACTTTTATTTATTTATTTATTTATTTATGTTTTTTATTGATGATTTGTGTTATTCATACATCCATTTTCTAATTCAGTTCAGGCATAATCCCCTTCCCTTCCCCCACCCACCCCTACCCATCCCAGATCATGCATTCTGCATAACTTTTCTGCATCTTTCTCTTTTTTTTTTTGTTTGTTTTTTCATTTTTTAACAATAAGTGATAACCTGTGAATACAAGCATCCTTCATAGTAAACAATTTGCGGCAGTTGTGCCCAAACCCCACAGCCTCATGGGTCCCACCATCCACCGGGGGGGGTGCTTGTATGTTCAATCAAGTTGATCAATGAGTGTCCAGTCTATATTGTTGGTAGTTTCACATTCACCCAATTGCAGCCCTTAATTCTACCATGCCCCTCTTTGCAGGATTGTTCTCTAGGCTTGGAAAAGGGCAGAGGTGGATGAGAAGCAAACAGTCACTCTCTCTGGAGTGTTGCTTATTTCTCTGGTCAATTCTGGCTGTTTTCTTTCATGGGCTGCCAGCTTGTCCAGGCATAACCTTTGATCTACTATGAAGCACATTCAATTAGATATATAGGTATTTAAACAGTATAATATATACCCTTTTGATCCTAATGAAGATTAGCAATTAGATATATAAGTATTATAAACAGTACTAATGTTATGGTAAGGTTACTTTGGTATAGACAAAAATATTGGATGGTATGTCAATCCATGAATTCCATTTACTTCTGTTAAGTATGACAGAGTCTTTGTGTGGCTGTATTCATCTCCTAATCATTAGAGGATGTAACTTGTGGATCGCCATGGGTTATCCCTCCAAGGGAGAGAGCTAATAGCCAATTAGATTTGGGATATACAGACATATGCTGCCAACTGCTGCACAGTATTTCCAGGCGATGAGGTGTAGCTGGCGCTGAAGGAGGAGTCTTGCTTGACTCAGGAACATTATTTGCTTTATTGGTTTAGTGGCCTTTGGTAACACTCTCTGGCATCCAGAGACCATCTGTAACGCTTGCAAGTTGGTCTCCATACATCTTTCCATGTTTATAAGGTCTTCAACAGCTAAGGACCTTATCGCCTCTCTTCTGCAGTATTCCCAGTTGCAGGCAAGGAGCCTTTACCTTTTGTGGGAGCTTGGATCCCCTGGCCAACATCTCCTTGGTAGAATAATCCATTGTTGATGTCAGAGCTCCCTGTATTAATATATTTTTGCTAAGTGCATAGTTAAGGAGACTTTAGATTATATTTGTTTCTGAATAGAGAATAATCCTTTCCTTTTTTTTTTTTTTTTTTTTTTTACCGATTTTAAAGAGAGCCTCTTATAAAGTTGCTCCAATCTACAGTTGGAGGAACGACCTAATCATCCTCATATTTCTCCTTATTCTAGGGGGGGAGGGAGTTAAGAAGGTGGATGCTAGTACTAACAACACAGTTATAAATTTTCTTTGTGGGAGAGGGATGCATATTAAAAGAAAACAACAGAAATGATTGCATCAGAAAACTGACTGAAATGGTGACTCGGGAAGGGGGAGGGTGGGGAGGGGACACGGGTGTATAATCGATTGGTGCATTAATTTAATTGACGTGAAGTTCAACAAGTAGTCCAGTTTTGCCCAGACTCTGTCTACAGGATACATGGTGTTTTAGGACTTAGTAAAAGTAAATATGTGTATATTAAACAACATTGGTTTAAAGGCTGATAAAAACGGTAATGCTCTGAGTTAATGGAATATAAATTGCTGTTGTCCACATTCGCTTTAATTTAAAACTGTATAACAATACTTTGGGATTGGTTCTCTATAATTTTGCTGTCATATATCACCTGGTAGCAATCTCTTTCACCTATAGGTATTTTAATTTAAAAATAAAGTTTGTTTTCGAAGTTAATCACATACAGTAACCCAAACAGCATCGGTGAACTTGATGAAATCTGTGCCTTGATTCCACCCTATAGGTATATATAATACAACTGCTTTTTTGAGACTCATGGGTCAAAAATAAAAACCTAAAATAAAAAAGGGGGATATAGATAGATATGAAAACTTTTTGTCAAAAAACCTGGCAATCCAAATCTTAAAACTAACTACGGGAAAGGATTTCTATGTTCCAACAGGCCAGAGTATCACCAACTTAATGGCTGAGAAAGAAAATGCAGCTTTGCAGTGAGTAGGATGAACCAGAAAGTCCCAGCAGAAGGATTGACTCCTCTGGGCATTGAAGGGAAGAAATACCTCAGATTGCTGCAGACATCAGGCCCCTCTCTGGATCCTACTAGTAACAACGATTTTTAATGAATCCTAACGAAGCTTATCTTCTAGGTGCCACAAAGGATATACATTACTTTTAAGGAATGATTTCTTCTGCTCCAGGATGTGATCTAGTTTTGCATTTAGATATGTTTTATATATAAAACATCTGACTTCTAGGTAAAATATCTTTGGAGTGAACAGACAGGTGGTTTTCTTTTTTGCCAAACCTATGTTAAAAATCTCTGAACATTTGGAGAGAATTAGTCATTCAAAACCTACTCCAAGGTTTACAAGGACATCTTAAAATTTATACTTTATAATAGTATATTTAAAATAACTTCCATCTACATATATGGGAATAGATATTTAATTGTAAATTTTAATAATGAAGGGTAAATCAGTAAACGTTATTAAGACACTGGGTAGTAACTAAAGGTTTCCTATATAAGATTAAAATGACTGTTTCTAAATAGAAAATAGTAACTTGTTAAAGCTAATTAGGGATACAGAATTATTGTTCATTTTCAATTCACTCTTGACTTGTATTGGATTTCCAGTTATGGCTATTAGGTTAAATGGACACAAGTGTTCTCCATGTTTCTCTGTATTATATAAGGGTTCTTGTGACATTTCTTTTGCCCATAACAAGATATTTTGACTCAGGAAATCCTGGGCTCTACCTCTTTGAACCTGCAGTATGCAGTCCAGGCAAAACAATTTGAATGGACTTGGTAAAACTTTTCAGCTTGGTTCCTATCTATAGGTATATGATACAACTCCTGCCTTTGTAAGTATAAATCAGGATATGGGGGTCTGGGAAACAAGAAAGGCTGCTATGATTGTAGTGACAATTAGAAAAACAGAGGGGGAAGGAGTATACCTCCTCCCTCCTAGGTGCAATTTGCAAATCACCATCTAATCTGAACCTGTTGTCAATTTTCAAATCAGAAATGATAATTCCAGACCATAAACATTAGATCCCTCTAACAGGCTATGATAAGACAGCAAGGGTACAATGTTGTGCCAATGAGAAAATCCAAATCCACTGTTAAACTATATGGAAAGGGTTTGCTTGACTCTTTCCACAGATGGAGTCCCCATCTGGGTTCCAACAAGAAGCATTCAAACAATGGATCAGGTCCTATTGACAGGGGAGCTGACCTGTGGGCTTTTGTGCCCATCCCTTTTGACTAGTGCTGTTCCTCTAAATTTTGCCTTATGAGTAAATAAAATGTATTGGTAGATAAAGACCAGTACCAGCTGTGTGCTGTCCCACCAAGAGCTGTTGGCCAGGGTGGTTCTAAAAGTGCCCCAAACAAAGGCCATTTGCCTATATCTTTGGTTGCACACAAGAAGGGGACAATAAGACCCTATTGCTGAAGATATGGTTAGACACGAGTGTGAGAACGAAAAATTATGCTGAGACCCTGCAGGGCACTATGCAAATTGCTAGAAAGAAATGGTCTCTGAAGTTCTATTACAGACCTCAGTTGCCAATCTTCCATGAAAAAGAAGAAGATGTAGTGCAATAGTGGCAGCCTGATACATGTACACCCAGAAAAAAAATCCAAATGGATTTATGGCTCTCTGGGGAGGTGTGTTGGGGGGGGGTAGGATACACAATTGATATTCCAGACCTGGTGCCCCCTAGTGTCAGGAGATTTTATAGGCCACATTACAAAGCCACTGCCATCACTTTGTTAAAGTGCAATAATGCCCCAACCAAGAGACCATCCATCCATCCAAGCATATGTGTCTGTGCCCAAAGCATAACTTGTTATAAAGTTTAATATTTGTTTCTATTTCTGTTTTATTAATAGAATTAAAAGGAGACTCCAAAAAGAGCCACCAGTCTCTTAAAAGCAGAACTCGGATAGACCCAAGGGTTTGATTTGTCACCTCAAAGTTAAAAAAAACATGGAACTCCCTATCTCACACTTCCCTCCTCTCCAAAGCCCAAGGACCCTTGCAGAAGAGGTGAGTGCATCAGTTTATAAGGGCCAAAGAATGGGGGGTGGACTGTGAGATTACCACAAAAATGCACTGGACTTTTATTTGATCAGCATGTTTGTGTATGCAAACTTCTCTAACTGGACTTAGAGACTCTGGTTTGTACACAAACTGGACTCAGCGATTTGCTAATTGGGTTTACTTGGATATTATTTATGTTTACTGCCTATGTTTACTAACTGGTTAAATAAAAAAAATTAAGAAAAATTCTTGTAATGTCATCTATTTCGTGTATCTATGATAGATAAAAGTCTAGGTATTGAGTGGCCTGCCACTGCATTCTTTTCTTCAGTCTTGTGAAGCGGACCATCACATGAACCTAGGCCGTGTGGAACACAGACTGTTTCTAAGGCAGGATTTCTCTGTATATTCTAGGCTGATTTTAAACTAATGATCCTTCTGCCTCAGCCTCCTCAGCTTTGAAAGTATAGGCACATGACACCAACTTTCCAACTTCTATGTCTCTACAAGTCCATGAGCACAAAAATCAAATGTCCTGGGCTGGAGAGATGGCCTAGCGGTTAAGAGCGCCGACTGCTCTTACAGAGGACCCGGGTTCAATCCCCAGCACCCACATGGCGGCTGAGAACCGTCTGAAGCTCCAATTCCAGGAGAACTCCAGTTCCAGGGGAATCCGAGACCCTCTTCTGAACTCCGCGGCGTTGCACGACACGGGTGCACAGACTTGCATGCAGACAGTACATTCATACACATACAGAAATAAATAAAAATTAATTAAAAAAAATCAAATGTCCTTCTGCTTCACACAAGTAGAGAGAAAGATGAAAAGCCGGCCATCCATTACTTCTGTTCTAGCATGCACCTACATAAGAACATTGACTTTGAAATCAGATATGTTAGCAAACACATGATTCCACATGTTCATTGCCAATAATTTGTTTAAATCCTCTGGGTTTTCATTTTTAGTAGATGTCAATTGAACGTGAAATAATTACCCTAAAAAGATATTGTAGCCAGATCCAGTGGCACATGCCTCTAATCCCAGCCTTCTTGAGGCAGGGGCAAGTGGATCTCTGTGAGATAGAGGTCAACCTTGTCTACATGGTGAGTTCCAAGCCAGCTGGAGTTACAGGGAAAATCTGTCTCAAAACAATGAAAAACAAGTTATTGTAAAGTGTAACTTTTAAAAAAAATGTGTAAATTATTTAGCACAGTGCTTTGAAAAGCAAATTCTAAGACAGAAAAAGGTGCAAATAATGATCAACTATACTTTGTATATCAAATGTCCTCAAGATTTATATGATTTACAGATCTGAAAGCTGATGTCCACTTTGACTGCTTTCATCAATGGGTTTATAGTGGGCTTTTATAATTGACTAAAGGCAGAGAAAGAAGCAATGAAAGGCACACACTGTGAAAGTGTAAGTAAACTCCTAGGTTTAATGCATCTGCTCTGGGAAATGTTTTAAAGACTTGAGTGCTGACCTGTGATTCCACAAGAGATGGTGTAAACTTTCAGGGTTGGGGTAGTGTGTACATGTTTTTTTTGTTTGTTTGTTTGCTTGTTTGTTTTTTGTTTTTTCCGGTGAAGGCACTGTCCATCAAGGTGATTAGAACAAAGTTCTCATCCCATCTGTTTCTCTCTTTGCTTCTTGGTATAGCGATTTGGGAAGGCCATCTCATTGACTATGCTTGATGTATCCTTCTGCCATGGACCCAAACAAGGTCAATTAAACATGGCCTGAAAGTTCTGAAACCATAATGATTCCCAGCACCCACATGGCGGCCGAGAACCATCTGAAACTCCAATTCCAGGAGAACTCTAGTTCCAGGGGAATCCGAGAGACCCTCTTCTGACCTCCGCGGCATTGCACGACACGGGTGCACAAACTTGCATGCAGACAGTACATTCATACACATACAGAAATAAATGAAATTAATAAAAGAATTTAAATTAACTTAGCCAGAGTGATTGTCAGTGATTGAAAGCTGGCTAACAAGATTTTCAACTCTTGGGGCTTCTTAATTTATTATTTTCTTTTTATTTTCCTTTATCACATTTTACAAATAAAATCCATGTGTTATATTGTAAATTAAGAAATGTTTTCAGTGGGGAGGATAGAGTAAATCTATAATATGATAATTTACATTTTATAGTGAAACATAGTTATTTGTATAGCAGTAATAATAACTATAACTAGATATATTATTTATACCTTGTTAGGTCAGTTTGTACCTCTTTTTTCTTAGTTCTTTGGGAAGCTTGGATTTGTGGATAAAACAAAGTATAGTTGTATGTAATAATCATCCTTGTTTTGATAGCATGTGTGCTTAAAATGAGAGCCAGGCCACAACAATTAACTATTGACAAGTCAACAGCCTTCTCTTTCTCTATACAAGAACCTGGAGCTGCTTAAATTGTACATAACCCAGGACCTTGTAATACATTCTATGACTCAGATTCATACTTCAGCTCTAATTATTGGCTTTGAGATCTGTATTCAGGCCCTGGTACTTTATAACTTGAATAACCTTGCTTTGCCACTCTCTCTTACAACTTGTTCACTTTCTCCTGTCTGTTGCAAACCCTTCTCATAGCTAACCTAGCTGTCTTCTGAAATGGCTTTCATGTGTCTGTCTGACTTACTTCTCTCTTTCTCTTTTGTAGCTCCATTACATCGTACGCAGCTGTGATTCTTTTTATTTATTTTTTTTTTATTTATTTATGTGTATGAATGTACTGTCTGCATTTAGGTTTGTGCACCCGTGTCGTGCAATGCAGCGGAGGTCAGAAGAGGGTCTTGGATTCCCCTGGAAATGGAGTTCTCCTAGAATTGGTGTTACAGATGGTTCTTAGCCGCCATGTAGGTGCTGGGGATGGAACCCAGGTCATCTGCAAGAGCAGTAGGTGCTCTTAACCACTAGGCTATTTCTCCAGCCCCTGTATCTGTGATTCTTATAATTTTTTTATTATTACAGTTTTTCTGACCTTCAAGAGATATTAAAATATTCTTTATAATTTTCTTTATAAATTTTTGTTCTCCCCTTGTGAAATGATAGCATATTGGATAATATATGTGTATTCATTGTATTTCATGCACAATTATATATAAAATTAGTAAAATCATTTAATTTTTGAGACACTGTCTTGCTATGTAGCCCAGGCTTCCAGCTAACAGTATCCTGCTTTAGTCTCCTGAGTGCTGGGGTTATAGGCATGTACCACCACACCCCCCAAATTAGTAGGATTTTTAAATTGAATTTTTGTATGTAATACTCAATATCTTAATCATCTTTATACCCTCTTCCTCATCAGCACCTTCTCATAGTCGTCTATAGATTTCATGCATTCTTTCATTTCTGTTAAGGTCTATCAAGTCCAATTAGTCTTAACTCTGATATTCCTCGGTGCTGGTTCATCCATTTGGGTATAGTCAATTTATCTTGAGTCACTGCCTTAAAGAAAGAAGATCAGTTCTTCTTCCTCACTAGTAATATTCAGCTGCCCAATATTTCTTCAGCTAATTTTAGGGACTGCTGCCCATTTCCCGTTTTTGTCTTGTGCATGCTGTGACTATTGCTGTAAGTTCCTATGAAAAAGGTCGCAGGAGCCATTAAGACTCTATTTCCATATGGTCATGTACCTCCTCCCTTAATCTTTCTGCCCCCTCTTCTACAGTGGTCCCTGAACCCTGGGTTCATTGCCCTTGGTGCATGAGGAAGCTTCATTGGTGAGAGTTGAGAGAACCAATAGTATTCTCTGTACCCCTCGTATAGGGAATATATATATTCCACTATGTTCTGTGAGTCTTAGGTGTAGAAGTTCCATTGTAGATGTGTCACTCATAGTTGAGTTGTACTGTAAACAGCCAAATACACATGAATGCAGAGGTCATAGATATTTGTAGGATTTTTTTATTTACTTTTTTAAAATTTTATTTATTTCTGCATGTGTATGAATGTACTGTCTGCATGCAAGTTTGTGCATCCGTGTCGTGCAATGCCGCAGGGTCAGAAGAGGGTGTCGGATTCCCCTGGAACTGGAGTTCTCCTGGAATTGGAGTTTCAGACAGTTCTCGGCCGCCATATGGGTGCTGGGGATCGAACCTGGGTCCTCTGTAAGAGTGGTCGGCACTCTTAACCACTAGGCCATATCTCCAGCCCTTGATTTAAGTTTTTAAGAACCATTTTGGCATACTGGTTCTTAACTGAGAATAAATGGTCCATGTGTATTGATTGACATATGTGTATGTCACCCAACATTATAAATGAATGTGCTATTTACATAACAACTTATGACAACAGCAAGCATATATTTTAATCAATAATTAAATTCTTGGATTATTGCATTTTTACTTTACTGAGATAAAACAGGAATTATAATTTGTATCTTTTTTACATATTAGCTCTTGCCTGAGATATGTATGTGTTGGGAGTATTTTTTAACAATTTTGTATAAGTAATGTATATTTTAATGTTTTAAAGAATTAAAAACAAGAGCTTGAGTATTCTATGCTTCTAAAAAGAGATTTAATTTTAATAAACATATATAACAAATACCTCCTTCCAACTGAGTTTTATTGATACACACTCTTCATACAATTATTCATATTCTTGTGCTTTATTTCCACTTTCTTCCTCACTTGTGTGTAGTATTACAAAAAAGGAAGCTCAAATTTACTCCTGGGTATTCATGCAACCAATATTTCAATATATCCTTTTGAATATTTCTTATATTACCATTTCTAAATAAAAGATTTTTGCCTTTGAAATATTTCCTTTAAGGAAATTCTTTTCTTCTAGAACATAATGCATGGGGTCATACATTTCCTTAAAATGAGAAAGTATGAATAAACAATGTATGGCAAAAGAATTACTAATATATGTCATCATTAAAATATAGTGTACCTATGTTTTCTAATCCAAGTCATTTGAAATGACCAAACACCATTTTTAAATATTAAATAATGACATATGTACTAATTATTTCATATTCAAATATCAAAAATTTTCCTTTAAGGGTACTTAGGTACATTTTCCTATCGATTTTTTTTCAAATTTAATGCATTATATTTTATCATATTTAGAATTCCTTCCCCAATTTGCACCCTCATTTCCTAACCTGTGCCTGATTTCATGCACTGTATTAATGGCCTATTGAATCACATTTGTGTCCCCAAAATGCTCTTTGCTCTGGGCTCACCTACTGGAGCCAAGTAAATCTACCCAGTATCACACCCTTAGAGAAATTGACTCTCCCTTTCCTGGTAGTTGGATTGCAAATAGTTCTTCAGGTAGGGGTGGGGTTTCTTTCTTGCTTATCTACATCTATGGTAAGGTTTTGTCTGGCTTGAATTTACATGGGTCTTGTAAATGTTTTCACTATTGCTGAGTTCCTGTGAGTCCTTATGATTCCAGCTCTCTGGAAACCCATTTCCTTGTGGTCCTCTACCACCTCTGGTTCTTATACTCTCCTTGATCTCTCTTCTGAAATGATCTCTGAGCCTTGGGAGTCAGAGATTTGATATTGGTGTCTTACACATAGCTACTCTATAGTCTCTTATTCTATGTACACTGGCTAGTTATGTGGATCTCTGCATTAAACACCATCTACTGCATGAGAAGATTCTCTCGTGAGAGTTGAGAGATACACTAATCTATGGGTTTAGCAATAAATCATTGGGAGTTGGTTTAATTCTATTTATATTTAACAGAATAAAAGTAGTAGATCCCCCTGTACAAACTGTTACTTGCGTGGTAACAGGTTCCTAGGCCTGATGTCAATATCAGATATGAGCTCCATTTTGTGATGTGGGCCTTAAATCCAATCAGAAAGTGATTGGTTATTGTGCTGGATGGCTTTAGTGTCAACTTGACACACCTGGGTTGAGGGAGCCTCAGTTGGAGAATTGGCTCCATTGGATTGGCCTGTGGCCACATCTGTGGAGTATTGTCTTGATTGTTGAGCAATGTGGGAGGGCCCAGGCCACTATGGGTGGTGCCACTCTGGGTGGGTTGTTGTGTACTGTATAAGAGGGCAGTCTGGGCATGGGCCAGGGGAGCAAGCCAGTAAACAGCATTCTTCCATGGCCAGTGCTTCAGCTCCTGCCTCAAGGTTCCTGCCCTGTGTTCCTGCCTTCATCACTGTGTTCATCACTCAGAGCTCCCTGAGTGATGAACTGTGACCCAGGAGATGTGAGCTGAATAAACCGTTTCCTCCCCAAGTTGGTGTTGGTCACAGTGTTTTGTCACAGCAATGGAAGACAAACTAGAACAGAAATTGGTACCAGAGAGTGGGCTATTGCTGTGACAGACCTGACCATGGTGTTTTGGGGAAGGATTGTGGAAGCATTTGGAACTTTGGGCTAGAAAAATCATTGAATGCCTAAAGATTCTTGCTGTGGAACTTGGAACAGTTTTGCTGAGAGAGTTGTAGACGATGGAGGCCTGGCTTGTGATGTTTCTAGTTTCAAAGGGAAGCAGAGATCATCAGGACTGTTTAATCTATGGGCTCTGGTCAGCTGGGGCTGAAGAATCAGCTGTAAGTAACAAGAGACCAGAACCTGAAGTGAACCCTCTGCTTTACTGGGACAATTGATGCTGGTTAGCTGGGGATGAAAAATCAGCTGTAAATAACAAGAGACCAGCATCACTGTGATGAAATCTTCTTGGAATGATTTCTTCAGGGTCAGCACACTTCTGATCCAGAAGAGGCCTGAGCCTCCATCTAAAGTCAGAAGCAGGTCTTGGTAGTGTGTAAGAGTCTACCATATGGTTCTGGTGTTGAAATTTGAGGGTGGCTTGGCACTGTGAGGGAGAGGTCAGGAAAGACCATTGGTGGAAGTGCACCTTGGTTGCCGTGAAGACCCCAGGATTGCAGAGTTCATGGAGAGAAGCTGAGGCTTTGCACCAGGAGATGTCAGAAGAGACCATTGGTGAAAGTGCTTCCTCAGTTTCAGTGGGAACCCCAGCTTTTTGGAGATGCCAGGACCATGGGATGACCACCAAGAGCAGCAGCAGGTGTGAAATGAAGCTGGCCTGGGCCTGTGACATGAGCTGTGTGCGCCATGGATGGCAGAGTTAGAGAAGGGGAGCTGCTGAAACCCTTTGGAGCCCAAAAGACCATTAGTGAATCCCAGGTGTGCAGCCTTGAGCTACTTTGCTGGACTTAGGTTTTGTTTGAGTGTGCCTGATTCTTCCCTTTGAAATAAGACAGTACTTGTTTTGGATTTTAAAGCAGCCCACAGTTAAAAAACTTTTAACAGATTGTGAACTTTTAAGTGTTTAGACATTTTAAGGACTGTGGGGCTTTTAAGGTTGTACTGTCTTAGGTTGTGATTAATGTTAACAGCATACCTTGGGGATGAGAACTGTAAAGGTGGTGATTTAATAACGATGTGTTTTGTGCGTCGAGTTGACAAGGGGTCAATTGTGCTGGATAGCTTTAGTGTCAACTTGACACATCTGGGTTGGGGGAGCCTAAATTGGGGAATTGGCTCCATTGGACTGGCCTGTGGCCACATCTGTAGAGTATTGTCTTGATTGGTGAGCAATGTGGGAGGGCCCGGCCCACTATGGGTGGTGCCACCCAGGTTAGGTTGTTGTGTACCGTACAAGAGGGCAGGCTGGGCATGGGCCAGGGGAGCAAGTCAGTGAACAGCATTCCTCCATGGCCTGTGCTTCAGCTTCTGCCTCCAGGTTCCTGCCCTGAGTTCCTGCCTTGGGCTCCTTGAGTGATGAACTGTGACCCAGGAGATGTGAGCTGAATAAACCCTTTCCTCCCAAAGTTAGTGTCAGTCAGAGTGTTTTGTCACAGCAATGGAAGACAAACTAGAACAGTTACTCCTCTAACATTTCTGCCATTTCTCACCAGTGGGTCTACCTTTACTGGCCAGTTGTTGTAGCTGGCAGGTTTGCAGCTGAGCAAGACTGATGATTACCTTACCTTCCAGCACAATGAAAACTATTCAGGGTAGATAAAACGTTGAGGCCAGTACAAGCATGATGTTTTGTTATTTATTTTACATTCATGTCTGTACTGTCTTCAGCAACACGACTTATGGTCAGTTCTGTTGAGTTAACAAGAGCAGGAACAATGGTTAATATTATTTGAGGATCTATGGGACTCCTGGGCAACAGCTGCAAAAGAGGGACTCCATTCCTAATGCTGAGCATTTATTTTGCTAGCCTATAGGGTCTAGTTGGTGTAATTCTTCCTGAAACCTGTTATAGGGTACTCATTTTAATACCTCTTTATATTGTATGTGCATATATCTTTTTTTTGTCTTTTTGAGACAGGGTCTTCATATGTCACAATGCAGATCACGCAGAACTTGAACTCATAGAGATCTGCCTGCCTCTGCCTCCAAAGTAATGAGATTGAAGGTGTGTGCCACCACACCCACTGTATACATACATCTTGAGAAGCATCTATAGTGGTGGGCTTTCATATGACTTTATTTTCCCCCAAAGCCAATTTTTTTATTGAAGCTCTGTGCATTTCATACAACATTTCCCAATCAAATCTACACCCATTCCCCCTTCCTTGCCACGCCCCCACCCCACCAAAGCTCATGGATTCTGCCATAAGCTTTTCATCTTTTTCTCAGTCTCTTCATATGATTTTTTTTTTTTTGTGGTCTTTTTGAGACAGAGTCCCCTGTAGCCCCAGCTGTCCTGGAACTCACTCTGTAGACCAGGCTGGCCTTGAAATCACAGAGATCCACCTACCTCTGCCTCCCGAGTGCTAGGATTAAAGGTGTGCGCCACCATGCCTGGCTCCATGTGACTTTTTATAAAGTCCTTTTGTGCTCGCTCATTATCCTTACCATACTCTCTCTTTTCCCCTGCCCTACCATTCTGCACATGATTTAGTCCTTCCTAGTCCATTGTTCCCATTTTCCTCTTTATCACAGATATGTGTCAATACTATCTGTGATGTTTAGCTTTACACATACATGTGTCCATGCAAGTGTATATATGTAATACGCATATGTATACACATATTTATCTATTTTAGTATGTATGCATATATGAAAACATACTTATATGCATATGTACATGCATTAATATACATATATCTATTTATACATACATACATACATATATGCATATGTTTGTTCCACTAGTAAATGTTGCATATACTCAAACAAATATGTATCTATATATATATTTGTATACATGTGCAAGAATGTGCATAGGTACAACTAATAACTGACTATATGTGTGCATATACTTGCATGCATGGATGCTTGTATAGATGTATAATATTTAAAAATGTGTACATAGGTATATGGAAGAGCTATAGTTTTATTGTATTTTTATATATGTGTGTCCTTCTAGTCATAGAAATTTACCAATTGAACTACACAAATTTATACTTCTAATTATGTATCTTAATTTCTGCTAGTGCCATATTTCAATGACTGCAAATTCCTGTGACAGTTCCTTGAAGGTGATGTCTGCATTTGTGTGATCACAGACTCAGAACTAGAAAATACTTCATGTCAGTCTTAATGAAATATTCCCTGAAACATAAAAAAGGCTTTAAGAATTCCGAAGACAGTAGATGTCTTTATCCTGTATTAATAGGGACAAAAACAATATTTAATAGAATATAACAAATTTTAGACAGTTCTTAGAATAACCTATCAATATTGCATTGCTTGTGTTTTAAAAAAATAAAGAAGAAAAAAAAGTCAACTGGACTGGTGGCACACACCTTTAATCCCACCACTCAGAAGGCAGATGCAAGCAGATCTCTGTGAACTCAAGGCAAGCCTGGTTTACATAATGAGTTTCAGGGCAGCTGAGGGTATGGGGAGACCTGTCTCAAAAAGAATAAATAAATAAATAAATAAATAAATAAATAAATAAATAAGTTGGTTGTCCTGCTTTAATGATTTGAACTTTTACTATAAATTAATATTGTCTTTTATATATAGACCTATATGTAGATCTTTCTATTATGGAGAATTAGGGGAATAGAAAGAGGCAGGCATATAGCAGAGAAATAAGGAAAGAGAGGTAGAGATGATAAGGACAGACCTCTTATCTGGTTCAAAATCTTTAGTAGGATTTGGGGCTATTAATGAATAGTTGATGTGCATCCTATTTTCTCAGCTGAGTCTTAGAATGTGCTTGTCCTTCGTTCCATCAAGTCAGAGAAGCAGTATGTGATAGATGAGGATTGTTCAGGGCAGCCTATACTGTGTGGTATAATCTGTAGCCATTATATATGTTGATCAACCCAAGATTCTTGGAAACCATTGGAGTTCTGTGTGGCAGTAAAGAAGATGACATCACAAACTTTACAGGTAAATGGATGGAACTTGAAGCCATTATGCTAAGTGAAGAAACACAGTCCCAGAAAGAAAAAAAAAAGGCAAATGGTTTCCCTCATTTGTGGATGCTAAGACCAAATCCATAGTTGGCAGGCAAACTGAGCAACTTTAATATTATATTTCATTGTATCTGAAACACTGTGCTATTATCATGTGAATCTCTTAATGGCGCTCTAGAATTGACATACCACTTGTATTCACACATTGTTATTACCATATATGGGTGAAAGATATGTATTTATATTCTAAAAAAAAAGAATGAAAAGTTATACTGCTTTTTACCTGCATGCAACTTTACTGTTAAAATGTGAATCTCTAAATGTGTTTTGGAATTAACTTGTAGTTTATTTTCAGAATTGGTCATTTCGATTTATGTGTGGAGTGTGTATACTCATATTTTGGAATAATATAAATCAAAGGGAACAAAAGAAGAGAAAGAAAAACCTATTCAAAGAACTGACCAAACCAGTAAATTTGTGCATCACAAAGGTTATAAAAGACTGAGAAAAAGATTCAAGCAGGACTTAACACATATGACTGATCCATGAGCTCTGGCAGGGGGCAGGGGGCATGAAGGGTGGGAATGGATGGGGGAATGAATATAAATTTGATTAAGAAATGCTGTATGAATTGTGCTCAATAAAAATTAAAAAAAGAAGTCCACAACAGCTTATATCTGCATAAGCTTATATTGAAAACAGAAATGAAGTACATGATGGATATGAGCCTGGAAATGGACAGACAGTTTTACAGGATCTTAAACACACACACACACACACACACACACACACACACACCACACACAGCATTTACAGAGACAAAGAAAATAAATAATACCATGAGAATGTGACAAATAATTTTTATTTATTTATTCTCTTTTCTTTTAAATTATTTAAAATATAATATCAGAGAAATATATAATTAATGACAGCAAAGATTCAGATTTGTACAGATGTTTAATTAGTTCCTACACCTGATTTCACCATGATAGAAATTAATTTTGCAGAATCATGGTTACATTCACTTTAAAGCTATACCTTCTCCAAAAACTCTGTCATCCTGCAGCTCTGCCCTGGAATGACTTGAGCTCTTGCTTCTTCCCACCTTTCTGACACTAGAGGTGGTGTATTAGTTACCTTCCTGTTGCTGTGATAAATCCACCATGACCAAGGGAACTTATAAAAGGAAGAGTTTATTTGAGCTTATGATTGACGGTTCCAGGGAATTAGAGTCCATTATGGTGGGAAGCATGGTGGCCGGGGCTGGAGCAGCAAGCCGAGGGTCACATCTCGCAATGAGCACAGGAAGCAGAGAGAGAGAGAGACTGGAGACCCGTAAGGCTTGTTAAACTCACTCAGCCTGCCCTCAATGATGTACTTTCTCCAGCACGGCCCCACCTTCTAAGACCTCCAAGAACAGTGCCACCAACTGGAGACAAAATGTCTGAATACTTAAAGCCTATGGGGGACACTATCATTCAAACCACCACAGGTGGGTTTTGGTACCTATGTCTTGTGCTTACTGGACTAACTTGTTCTCTCAGACTCAGCAAAAGACAGAATGACAGTGATAGTTATGGTTCCTCCATCTTTATTTTCTTAACATTCGAGGATGTCATATTTTAATTTTCTTTTAGCTTTGGTTTCTCATTAAGTGGAAGAATCTTTTAATATTCCATTAAGATTCAAAGAAGGATGGTAGAATACACATGAATCTCAAAACATTTCTTTATCTAAAATGGATGGTTTGTAATTTATACTCCCAAACAGCGGATCCTTGTAAGCAAGCACATGATACCTTCTTGATTTGGATTAGTACTAAATCTAGCAGGCAGTTGGGGAGCAGCCATCAGTCAGTGCTTGGAGGAAGAAATACAAGACTATAGCAGATGCTGTGATAAACTATGCAGAACCTGCTTTGGAAGTGAAGCACTATCTTAACTTGTGTTAATGTAGCAAAATAGTTGGTGTGGTGGTTTGAATGAGAATGTCTCCCATAGGATCTGAGTATTTGGATATTCTGCCTCCTGCATTAGGAGGTCTTAGAAGATGTGGCCAGGCTGAAGGAAGCCTATCACTGGGGGTGGGCTTAGAGACACCAAAAAGCCTTGCCAATCTCCAGTCAGTCTCTCTACCTCTTGTGCCTATTTGAAAATGTGAATCTCAGTTTTCTGTGCCAGTTCCTGCCACCATGCTTCCCTGCCATGATGGACTCTAATTTCCTGGAACTGTCCATCTCAGCTCAAATAAATTCTTACTTTTATAAGTTCCCTTGGTCATGGTTTTATCACAGCAATAGAAAAGTGAAAAAAAAAAAAAAAAACAGTATCAGAGAGTGGGCTGTTAGCTGTGAAGAACCTGACCATGTGGGTGTTTGGAGAAATGTTGAAGACTTTGGAACTTTGCCCTAGAAAAAGCTATTGACTGCTGTAAACAAACCTTAACAGGCCTATTAGAATGGCCTATTCTACTAGGAGCCTGGAAGAAAGCAGTGCTGAGAATAATGTAGTTCCAGAGGAAAATAATGACTTAAGCAGCAATTGGGATATTTTGGCAAAGAGTCTGTCTAGAGTCTGGTGACAGCCCAAATCCTTGCCTGATGCTAAGTTTAAAAGCAATGGATTAATTTCTTTGGCTGAGGACATTTCAAGACAGCTTCATATAGAAATAGTGGTGTGGCTAGTAATGTTTACTGTTATACAGATCTACAATTAAAAAATGGGGCAGAAAGAAATGCAGAATGTACAGTTTGGATTGGAAAATTGCACTAGGAAGATTAATGTTGGTGCCAAGGCATGTGCTGAAGGAGAAGATCCCTTTGATAAGGAGGTTAAAGTGATTAAGGAGAAACCTAGAGATCTTTGAGTAAACAATGGAAAGAGTACCTTCATGGCAAGACCACACCCAGCTACGCCTCCAACCTTTGAAAGGAATATACTGAAGGGTTTCCTAGACCAACAAGTCCAGGGCAGAGAGAAACTGTGAATGTGGTTGAAGTAGGACAAGGTCCATCCCAAACTTGCAGCAGCCAAACTCAGCAGTTTCATTCACATGGTTATGGCTTTAGAGTCACGAAAGATGCAAGAGTGAAGGGGTCATTAGTTCCTCCTCCATGGTTTCAGAGAGCTGCTGAGGCCAGGCAGAGTGCAGCAGGGATGTTCCTGCATAAAAAATGGCCCTGATAGGGCATTGTGTAAAGGTGAGAAGGTGAAGCCTGGTTGGTAGAAGAAGACATTCAAGATGTCAGAACTGTGAGATATTTGCCAAGGATAGCTGCATACAGGGAATGGTACCAGCCTAAGAAAGAGATGCATCTTGCACACAAAGCTGGAAGAGTTTAGCCATCTAAGCCCTTTTGAAATAGAGTCCCAGAAGTTGCATGTTGAGCTCTGGATTTGGTGTTTGCCCTGCTGGTTTTCGGTCTTGTTTTGGTCCTATATTTCCTCATTATGCCTCTATTCCTCCCTTTTTGGAATGGGAATGTGTGTTTAGTTCCATTATATGTTGGGGATAGGTAAGCCTTTTGATTTTTTTTTTTTTTTTTTTTTTTTTTTTTTTTTGTCTTTTCGAGACAGGGTCTCCCTGTAGCCCCAGCTGTCCTGGAACTCACTCTGTAGACCAGGCTGGGCTTGAACTCACAAAGATCCGCCTGCCTCTGCCTCCCAAGTGCTAGGATTAAAGCCGTGCGCCACCACGCCCGGCAGCCTTTTGATTTTACAGAAGCTTACAGTTAAGAGATTGGCCTAAGTCTCAGAAGACACTTTGGACTGTTTACTTTTGAATATTGTTGAGACTGGTAAAGACTATAGGGACTTTTCAGGTTGATTAAATGCATTTTGTATTTTATATGCTCATGAGCCTATGGGGGCCAAAGAGTGAATTGTGGTTATTTGAATGAGAATGTCATCAATAGGCTCCAAGTATCAGGACATGTTGTTCCCATTGGTGGTACTGTTTTGGTAGGTCTTAGAAGGTGTGGCCATGGTGGAGAAACCATGTCACTGGGGACAGGCTTAGAAAATTCAAAAAGCTTTGCCAGTCTCCAATCGCTCTCTCTCTCCTTCTTCTGACCACTTGAAGATGTGAACTTCAGTTTTCTGTGCCAACTCCTGCCACCATTCATCCCTGCCATGATGGACTCTAATTCCTTGGGACCATAAATCACAAGGTCAAATAAACTCTTCCTTTTATACATTTCCTTGGTTGTCCTGGTTTTATCACAGCAACTGAAAAGTGATTAATACAGATGGTGTGACTCAAACAAAAGGGTTTATTTCTCTCTCTTGTGAAGAATGCAAATTCTAGATAAAATTACTACCTGGTTTGATTTCCTGGTAAGGGACTTCTTCCTGTCTTGTACCCTTTTTTGTGATGGAGTATGAGCTATTTCTCTGTCTTCTTTAAGGACATTAATTCTATTATGGGAGCTACATATTTGTAATCTCATTTAAATAAAATAACCTCTCAAGAGTATCACCTCCAACATGCCAATAGATTCCAAGTTAAGGTTGCAGTCTAAGTTTTAGTGTGGCAGAAGTACTCATTTTTTAATAGGTTTATATTCCCAACTGTAAGAAATATTAACAGTAGCAAGCAGTCACTATTCCTCTCTACTTTGGATTTGTCTTTACCAAAGGATGTGCATTGCTCACACCAATGCTCAGCCAGCCACTACCTGAGTCCATCTTCTGGTCCACATATGGCATAAAGCCACAATGCTGCCACACAGGGTGACTATTCTGAGGAGTTGTCCCAGTTACAGTTGGCTCCTCTGAGTCCTTCACTGAGTTAACACCACATTGCAACTTTTCCCAACTCAATTTGTTTCTTCCCATTGCCTGTGGTCATGTCCCAGTATATTCTGAAATAACTGCCCTGCATGTTTTTATTCCCTAGTCTCTTTCTAGAAAACTAACCTACAATAGATTTTATGTTAAACAAAATGTAGAAACTGGTGCACACAGTGACACACTATTGTGCAGTATAACATGAAGATTTAAGAGCAAGCCCTTATGACTCAAACTGTTTTCTCTCATGTAATTCTCTGAGGCATAAATCATTAGAATTGGATAACGAGGTGTTTAGATTATATATGTTTTCTAATCCCTAAGAAAAGGTTTCTAGTAAATCATCAGAATATTATGTGACCCTTAAGGACTCAAAAACTGTCTGTATTGTGGTGGTCCATTTATTGGGTGTTAGGAATGAGAAGAAAGGGGAAGAATGGAAAACTCTAACACTGCTAAACTTCCTTTTTATTTTGAACTTAAGAGACTGGAGACTAGCTACAGGTGCATTACAAAAAGTACTTGGTACCAAAGCTGATGACCTGAAGTGGATTTCCAGGATACACATGATGGATAAAGAGAAATGACTCTCATGAATTGTCTCTGGCCATTCATCCTGCCATGGCACCTGCACACACACACACACACACACACGCACACACACACACTACATACAGACATGCATACATAAATGTAATATGAGAATCTCTCTTATTTTATTCTTATTCATTTGTAATGAGTTCATTTGCATTATCCACTGATGTCTCCATAGTTTTGCTTAAGAACACTAATAGAATTTTAATAATAAGATTAAAAGAGTAAAAAGGAAATGAATGATTTCCAGCTTAATTCCTTGTAGACAAAGGGAAAAATATAAGTGCTAAGCTGCTTATTTAAAGATTTCAAGACAATCCAGGTTTGGTGGCCCATGCCTTAAGTCCAACCACTAGAGGCAGGAGGCAGGAAGATTTCTATGAATTCAAGACCAGCTTGCTCTACATAACATGCTCCAGGACAGCTGGGGCTACAGGGAGACCCTGTGTCGAAAATTCCAAAGGAGAAAAGGATCTCAAAACAATCTTCAAAATATGAGGAGAATCCAGCCCATGAAAGGACTTATATTTTTGAATTCCAAATATTAGCCTTTTCTTTAGGAGGTAAATGAGAAATGGATTCTAGCTCTCTTGGTGCTATAGATACCAAAACCTCAAGGATGCTTCCAAGATTCAGAAAAAAAATTGGGTCAAACATAAAAATAAATTTAAGTTATCCTACACTCTTCAGAGAACCATACATATATATTAAAAACTTGGCCAAACAGCTGTATAACGTATTGTTCATTCAGACCTATGTGCAATTGTCTATAAGTCTATTGACATTCTTATATCTGAGCATTTCTTACATTGTATAATTTGTCAAGAATCTTTTCTTTTAATCTATTTAAGTACCCGTGGCTGTGTACAAATACCTCTTCCAAGAAGAATCCAGAATCCATTATTGATAAGCTTATTAAATTATCTTATAAATGCATACATAGCTCGATTTTGGAATTTGCATTAGTAATTGTCAGTACTTTTTAACTTAATTTAAATTTTATGTGTATGTGTACTTTTCATATATAAGTGCACCTGTATTGTGTAATGCCCACAGAAGAAGTAAGAGGGCATCAGATCTCCTGGAACTGGAGTTACAGACAATCCTTAGCTGCCATGTTGGTGCTAAGAACAACACCCAAGTCTTCTGCAAGAATAGAGTGCTTTTAACTGCTTAGCCATCTCTCCAGCACCAATTTCCAGTAATTTTAAACTCAGAAATCTATTTAAGAGAAGGACAGTTTTGTCATATTCTCCTTCCATTGATTGTTTGTTTATTTGACTTTTTAAAGTATATAGAGTATTATTTATTATACCACAGTCTTTACTAGACCTCATTGGGAAGCCAACTAAAGCTCCCAGTTTTAACATTCCAGGAGTGTGTGCTGTCATACCTGCTTTACTGTTTATTGTATTTTCATCCACACTGTACAATCCAGTATATGAAAAAGTCATTATTATCCTAAAGGAGTAGAATCTTGTTATTCTTTGTTCAAAGTGAAATAAAAACTCCTCAGAATCATCTCATATTCATTCAAAACTCCTGGTACAAAATTTCAAGACTGTGCATTTTAGCAAACAGTCCTACAATATTTTTATTGAGAAACTGAGAATTTATTATCTATATCTATCATCTATCTATCTCTCTCTATATATATATCATCTATCAAGATTGCGATCTCCATATTTGTATCTCTAGTAATGAAGTAATTACAGAAATAGAAGTGAAAATCAAATAATTTTTATATATTGTGATAATATTTTACCCACATTATAGAATAGGCAGCAATTTATAATAAACTAGTACTAAATATTTATTAGTGGATTTTAATAAATGCTTTAGAGCTGTGACGTTTTATAGTTATTTTATATATGGGAAGATGTAAAAGATGTAATAAGAATTACTCAGCCTAGGGATAAATAATATCTATTTTAAGTCAATGTTTTAGTTGCTGAAATATATGTTGAATGAACTTACTACATAATCAGCATCTTCAGATGGTTCTTAGAAGAAAACCCTAAGGGATTTGGAACAAATGTACTTGTAACTTGAAGCATTAATCTCCTTGGGGAAAATCTCTCAAATGCTTTGTAAAGCACAAACAAGCCTCATGTTTGCCCTAAGCATTTTTCTCGCTGCCTGAATCCCCCAGCAGCATTATTCCCAGACTGACATAATAAGGCCTACATGTGCTTTCACTGTTCCAACCCAGGCTTCAGAGCACTGCTGCCAAACTCACAAATACAACTCTGTCTCCCTAGTTCTTAACCCAGTTAGTAAAATTGCCTTGGGGATATTTGAAATCATGCCAATGTACAATTGATCTTCTTTAAAGTAGAGTCTCTGGAAAGGCTGACTGGACCCCAATGGATGAACTTGCACTGAAGGACTTCTGGCTTGATAGGCTTTAACATATATGAAAGAATGCATGATCTCCAAGAGGGTGGGGGCGGTTATAGGAAAGTATGGATGGTGGAGAAGGTATAAAGATGATTAAAATATTTTATATGAAATGCACAAAACTTCAATAAAATATATTTTTAAAAAAGTTAAGGCTAAAGAAAAAACATCTAATGTACGTTCTCTGGAGTAGAAGTCAAGTGCTATTTTCACTATTCTGTTTTAAGGTTTCCAAAATAACACTAATGGTTAGTTATGTCTGAGAAACATTACCAGAAAGGAAATCTTAACATTGTAAAAAATGTGCAAGAAAATATAAGCTTTAGTCTTCTTCAGAAGTCAGTCATAAGTCCCAACTCAACCATTCATGTATCATTTTGTCCGTAGAAAAAATGTTACTAAGTTTTATTGAACTATGTATTTCCTATTTGCAAACAAGTTATCAAATTTAATATATTATTATTATTATTTTAATTACAAAAATTATTGAGCTTTTGTACATTTCACACATTTCTTAATCAAGTTTACACCCCTCCCCCATTCATACCCTCCCAACCCTCCACCGAAATTCATGTATTCTGCTGTTCATGTTAAGTCTTATTAACCCCCAGATGCTTAAATTTCCTTTTTGTGTATGGCATCTCCTTGTAATTCAGGAGTTCCCAGCTCTTAAAATCATAACATTAGTACCCTTTCTGAGGCCACTTTGAGATCTTGCAGATAGTGACAGTGAAGTCCAGTTTCAAGACTCTATGCTACATTGCCTCTGAGTTCTCAAACTCATATGAATACCAGCCAACTGAGTAGAAGCATCCAACTTAGTTTTTGTTTTATTTATCTATGTGTTGCATCCCAAGTGTAGGGCAACTTCATCAATGTTATCTTACCCTCCAGTTCCGGTGAGTAACCAGGAGCCATGACAAAAGTCTGTACTGGATTTGGAGTTTCTGGAGTCTCCCCAGACAACTCATAGGGAGGTAGCCCACACTAGGCACTGGGACTTTTATGTAAAGACCTGTAGCTTATGGGAGCATTAGTAGCCACATATTCAAGGTACTTACATTGAAACTTTTTAAAATTAATTTAATCTTTTAGCTACCTTAATCTCACAAATTAGGTTCCTATGATGTTGGCTGACCTTAACACTCATGCTCCCTGTTTTCCAATCCTCATCTAAAACTTTTCCAGCCCTTGTATTCCTCATCCTGTACATATATATATATATATATATATATTTTTTTTTTTTTAATCAAATCTAGACCCGTGTCCCACACCCTATCCCCCCACCCCACTAGAGTTCAGGCATTCTGCCATTTTTCTATGGATCTGTTTTTGTGCCAGTACCAGGCTGTTTTTATGACTATAGCCCTGTAGTATAGTTTGAAGTCTGGTATAGAGATCCCCCCTGTGTAGCTCTTTTCAGTCAGGGTTGTTTTGGCTATTCGGGGTCTTTTGTTTTTCCCAATGAATTTAAGGACTTTTTTTTCCAATCTGTGAAGAAACTCTTGGGGATTTTGATTGGGATTGAGTTAAATATATACAAGAGTTTTGGTAGAATATTATTTTGTTTTATGTGTATTAATGTGTTGTCCTTCTGTATGGAAGTGCACTCATGCTGTGTAATATGCACAGAGGCCAAAAAAGAGCATCAGATTCTCCTAGAACTGGAGTTACAGATAGTTGTTAGCTACTACCTGGGTTCTGGCAGTCTAACCTGGGTCCTCTGCAAGAGCAACTAGCTCCAAGCCATCTCTCCAGCCTCCAAATGTCCTTATTTTGAATCATTATGAGTGTTTATATGTTATCATAATGATTAAAAGCATTATATATTTATTTTGCTCAAAATTTGAGGAAAAGCAAGTTGCCTACCATGAGAAGGGCTCCTCTGAAAAAATTTTAATACTAAGCAATATGTCATAACATTTTCAATTTGTGACCTAAGGTGTTTGTTTTTAAGTCTTAGCTCAGTTAAGCAAAACAGATTTAGAAGTTGAATTGCTAACCTATCAGCTCAATACTTTGACCATGGTGAATCTTTAAAAGTTGCAGTTCTTGGCTGCCCTAGCAGTTAAGAGTGCCGACTGCTCTTGCAGAGGACCCAGGTTCGATCCCCAGCACCCACATAGTGGCTGAGAACCAACTTTAACTCCAGTCCCAGGGAAATCCAACACCTTCTTCTGACCTCCGTGGCATTGCATGACACGGGTGCACAGACTTACATATAGACAGTACATTCATACACATAAAAAATATAAAAATAGTAAAAAAATAAAAGTTACAGTTCTGTACAGGCCTTTAGTCCCAGCACTCAGGAGGCAGAGACAGGTGGATCTGGACCAATCAGGTCTCAAAAAAAAAAGGCTTAACAAACCCATCTGAGTGCTGACTGCCTCCTTCAGTCTTTACCTTTACATCTTCTACCTCAGTTAAATTTCAAAGAAAGCATTTCACTGAAATGACCATCACAAGTCTCCCTTTGAATGGTTACTAAATTAAACAGATAAAAAAAAACAAAAAACTGCTAAATTCCTTGTCTGTTCCATGAGATAATTTTGCCACATACTTCTATTTGTCCTTATTCACCTTATGGTAATGCATTCTAGCCTTACTATTGCCTCTTGAAATCAACCCTATGTCCCCCACCCCTTCTTAACAAGTAAAACATAGAAGCAACTGAAGCAAATCTCAAGACCTGCAATCCACTAAATGTCATAAACTTTCAAATTTGTGACCGAAAACTGTTTTTGTTTTAGATCTTAAATTTGTTAGGCCAAAAAGACTTGGAGGCTGAATTGGTGATCTATCTGAAGCAGTGCTCAGTGCTTTGACTGTGGTGAATCTTTAAAAGTTGTACTTTATCAGGTGTGGTGGCGCACACCTTTAATCCCAGCACTAGTGAGTAAGAGTCAGGCAGAGCTCTGTGAGTTCAAGGGCCAGCCTGGTACCAGGACAGCTGGGGCCACAGGGGGACCCTGTCTTGAAAAGACCTAAAAAACACTTGTACTTCTGCACAGGGCTTTATGAGCTGATAATCACAAGGTTAGCCTATGTCCTGCTTTCATTCCATTGTTTATGATCTATTAAAGAACCAGAAAATTATGAAGAAGCCTCCAGGAAGGAATAGGAGTTGGCTAGCATGAGATGCTGATGGTTATGGCAATGTTCCTGCATCTAGTCACATTATTCCATTATTATCATTACTTCAGTACATAAAAGAAATGACTTTCTATATAGACCTGTAGCATGATATGGAAGATTAGATAACACAAAAATCATTCCATTAAAATATTTCTATAAATGTCAAATGTTACATCAATTTTTTTAAATGCAGAATGTAGCTTTACTATAACCGAATTCCAAAGGAGAGGAAAATGTAAGACCAGAGAAGCGGCCTGAAAAGTTTCTCTAGTTTTCTTGGAAGGGCAATGTGAATTGCTTGAAGCCTCTTGTCAATTTCAGCAGTACATAGGCACTTGGGCTCAAGAAAAATGGGTTGTCTGTCTTGGTCTTGGATGTGCGGGTGTAGGGCCTGATATTTCATTAAGGTGAAGTGATAAGGGAGCAGGCTTTTGCCCAAATAACCTACAGAGATAAACCTCAAAAAGCCTGGGATTAGAGCCAGCCTCTGCTCGGCAATTGACAATCAGCCCTGCAGCCCCCTTTGAAATTTCCGATAAAAGGTGTCACATTCCTGCAATTTCTGAAGAGCACATCTTGTTTTTTTAGCCAACAGAGCCTCTGCCTTCTAGCAAAAACACAGCCTTTGTTGAAAGTACAGTGTGAATTTCCCCTGCACCCCCATCCCCATTCTTTCAAGAAGCCCGTCAAATTCCACTTTTTAAGACGCCAAACTCCCGAAAATAAACCTTCCCCCTCTTGGAATTGGCACCCATGTCATTCTCTCTTTGATGTTTCGGGCTTATCAGGAATATCTCCGCTCCCCTCCCTAGCTCCCCTTGCATCTCCTTGCTAAACCATTCTAGAGACCATGGGCAGCTGGCAGAGACAAGGAGGAAGCAACACGCTGGGAGAGCCCAACACCACTTTGCCAGATATTTCGCTGCATCAGTTCTGCCCCTTTCCCAGTGAGATGCACATTTGTATGTCTACATAGAATGGGATATGCATAACAAAAAGTAATACAAGTTCTGGTGCTAATTATAGCCTTGAAATTGTCTTCAATTGGCTAAAAGTAAATTCCTCTGGAGGGATATATTATCCATATCTTTTCACAAAATTTCCACAAAGTCGTTGAAAATAAGAGTTCACAACCAAAAGTTTCAAAACATAAGTGAAGAAACAGAGTGAAGTGCTACAACTAATACACACACACACACACACACAGGGTGCTAATAGAAAGACACATGGATGGGTGCTAACAGAAACACACACACACACACATGGGGGGGTGGAGAAAAGAGAGAAGAGAATGAGAGAGGGAGTCTTGGACATAATACACATATATGCAACCATATGACTTGAAGAAGAGATCATGATATTGAGAGTGAAGACATTGGGAATTGAAGGGAGGAGAAGAAGGGGTGGAAAAGATATAAGTGGAATACTAATATATGGAATTCTCAAAAAATAAACTAAAATCAAAATGAAAAATAAATGAATATAAAAGGCAGATTTTAAGCATCTTATGAATCTGTAACATTTGATACAGGTGAACCACATTTACAGAGGGGAAGACTATTGCACTGACTGATGATAAATAGTAATTTCTAGAAAGAAGAAAGATAAAACATAACTCTCAGCCTTAGGAACACAAACTAGTTCAGTGCTGTTAAAACTATTTCTTGTTAGGTTATAAAAAGGTGGCACACCCCCAGCCCTCAGATAAAAAGGCACATGAGGCTTAAATCATGCCAGGAACATGATTTACTTCCATGTGGGCTGCCAGAGCGGGCCGCCTGCAGCCTGCAGACATGTGGTAGAATAGGAGCCCAAGCAGGGGCAAGATGGCAACTATGGCCCACTCATTTATAGCTACGGGGCAGGGCCTCAGGCACAGAGGAAGAGGTCAGAAGATTGACAGCCTCTGGAGAAAGTGGACCTCTCTGTGCCCCTTGGGATTCTGGGAAGCCCAGACCTAACTTTTCTCAATCTTGATATGTCTGTGTGAAACTTTAAGATTCAAAAATTAGAGAAAAGTTATCCAAATACAGCCTACCAATGAAAAGTCATTGGACTGAAGGCAGCAGAATCCCTACAAAGCAACAACATAGCTAAAGCAAATTTTAGGACAGGGAGATGGCTCTGTGGCTAAGCACTTGCCCTGCAAGTCTGTGGAGAACCTCGATTTGAATTCCTAGAACACACACACACACACACACACACACACACACACACAGAAAAATCACAAATAATTCTAGGCATATTGTTGAGGTATGAGAATGATGTACTATTTGACTACATATAAAGTCAGCAAGATGTTTAAGAAAGGTTTTACAGCATGTATGGAGGAGGTAGGCAAGAATCCAGAACTCTAGTTGAGGATTCGTAGGTTTGATAGGAGAGAGAGAAAAAGAGAGAGAGAGAGAGAGAGAGAGAGAGAGAGAGAGAGAGAGAGCTTTCTCTTTAAGGGTTTGATGCCTGGTAAGCTGACCAGACTCCAAGGCAGAGATCCACATTCAAGAGCATTTGGGGAACACAGATTAGACTCCACAGGCCTTAAGATGGCAATGGAGTAGATGCAATGAGGATAATAAGGTAGCAGGGGGTGATGGGATTGGGTGTCTGAAAATACACTGTATGAGAAATACTGCTTTACTAAGTACCGGGAATGTTACAGATGGTTTAAATCTGAGTACATAACTAGTAAATACACGTTGGAAAATCTATAAATGAATGGAGTATAAACTATATGAATATATCTCATAATAGGGAGGATATTATTGACTAGGAAATCAAATCAATATTACATGCATAACTAAATGATCTCAAGTATATGTCTATCCATATATAATTATATATAAGTAATTATATGATTTTGTGATAAAAGCATAACCTTCAGCTAAGACGTATGCTTCAGGCTGAATTAGACATATTATAGATAAATTTTCTGTTTTATTCTCTTTTTTACCCCTATATTTATCCTCAAACAAAACCAAACCTCTTACAAATGAACACTATTAATTTCAAATAATTGTGATGATATACCAAATATACACTGCTAAAATCTCTGCTTACCACAATCCAATCTAATAAAGAGAAGAATTTGAAAGACCATGCAAACTATAAGGGACTTTGTACTGATGACACTGACTGAAGAATAACATTCATTCCAGATGGCCTCTGGAATGCCAGAGAGTGTTACCAAAGGCCACTAAACCAATAAAGCAAATATGGGTCTCCCTGAGTCAAGCAAGACTCCACCGTCAGCACCAGCTACACCTCACCTGCCTGGAAATACTGTGCAGCAGAGGCAGCCATGTGCCTGTATATCCCAAATCTAATTGGCTATTGGCTCTCCCCTTGGAGAAATAACCCATGGCTGATGCCACAAGCTTACATCCTCTACAGGTTAGGAGATGTTATAAGCCACAGTAAGACCCTGTCATATTTAACAGGGGGGAAAATTGTAATTCATGGATTAACATATCCAAACATGTGTCTATGCTAAAGTAACCTACCATAACTATTAGTGCTGCTTAAATACCTATATATCTAATTGCTTGTTCTTCATTAGTAGGATCGAAAGGTTATTCCTGGACAAACTGTCAGCCCATGAAAGGAAACAGCCAGAATTGACCAGAGTCCAAGTCAACAGCTCCAGAGAGAGTGGACTGTTTTACCTCTCATCCACCTGTGCCCCTTTTCTAAGCCTAGGGAACAACCTGCGGAAGAGGGGGCGTGGTAGAATGTAAGGGCTGCGATTGGGGTGAATGGTGAAACTACAGCAATGTAGTCTGGACACTCATTTGATCAACTTGATTGAACAAACAACCTGTCACCCCCCACTGGATGGTGGGGCTGTAGGTGTTTGGGCACAACAGCCTGCAGATAGGTTTTGCATGAAGGATGCTTGTACTCATGGATTATCACTTATAGCTAAAAATGAAAAAAAAAATATCTCCAAATCTAATTGGCTATTGGCTCTCCCCTTGGAGAATACCCATGGCTGATGCCACAAGCTTACATCCTCTACAGTTAGGAGATGTTATAAGCCCACGTAAGACCCTGTCATATTTAACAGGGGGGAAAATTGTAATTCATGGATTAACCTATCCAAACATGTGTCTATGCTAAAGTAACCTACCATAACTATTGTGCTGCTTAAATACCTATATATCTCTAATTGCTTGCTTCATTAGTAGGATCGAAGGTTATTCCTGGACAAACTGTCAGCCCATGAAAGGAAACAGCCAGAATTGACCAGAGTTCAAGTCAACAGCTCCAGAGAGAGTGGACTGTTTTACCTCTCATCCACCTGTGCCCCTTTTCTAAGCCTAGGGGACAAACCGCGGAAGAGGGGGCATGGTAGGAGATGTAAGGGTGCGATTGGGTGAATGGTGAAACACACAAAATGTATAGTCTGGACACTCATTTGATCAACTTGATTGAACAAACAACCTGTCACCCCCACTGATGGTGGGGGCTGTAGGTGTTTGGCACAACAGCCTGCAGATAGGTTTTGGATGAAGGATGCTTGTACTCATGGATTATCACTTATATCTAAAATGAAAAAAAAAAAAAGAAAAAACTGAGAGAAAGATGCGGACAGTTATGGCAGAATGCATGATCTGGGATGGGGTGGGGGTTGGGGGGGAGGGAAGGGGAAATGAGCCTGAACTGAATTGGAAAAAGTGTGTGAAATGCACAAAGCATCAATAAAAACTAATTTAAAAAAAAAAAAAAGAAATACAATTCAATTGATAGCACCATTTACTGATGCAGTCCATATTTAGCCTGAACCTGCAGCTCTACTAATGATTAAAAAAATGCACGATTTAAAGACATTTAATGAAAGCAGGACACATTTTATTCAAACTAAAGAGCTGTGTAATGTGTAGATTGCTTCAATCCGTCACTTTTCAGATTTGGAGGAGGAAATTTGACCTGTTTGCAGCTATTTCCTCTGTTCCCTTTCCCTCAGACATTAACAGTACCAACTGAGACCATCCTCCATGACACTGAGGAAGCCAATTTTTGAAATAAAGGAGAATATTGGTTTAGGATTTTATTTTTAATGACAAAGCTCATATACTGCTAGGGTTTCTCTTTTGTTTTGAAAAAGATTGCTCTTAAAATATTAATATAGGCAAAGACATGACAAGCACCATGACTATTGCCTCCTGCTTACATTCTTTGCTGTTTATGAACCACAAGTAAACCAATTCTATCAAACAGGAAAGTGCTTGAGCTTTGCAGCATAGCAGAGTGCCGACTGGGTAGGTAAAAGCTNTTTTTTTTTTTTTTTTTTTTTTTTTTCTTCAGTTCACCATAAAATCAACCTTCCCTCCCAAGGACTATTGCTGTGAATGTAATAAATAGGTCACTATTGTCACAGAGGGTAGACAACAGAGTGAGGGAAAAACTATCCAATCAATTGATTCATCCTTACTTACAAAATATCAGAATGTGATAGTGGCATTTTGGCTCAAGAAAAATGACAAAATGGAAACATATGAGAAGACATGGGAATATTCTGAATAGAGCAACTGAAAGGACAAAAGTTGGGTAGGATTTACATATTTGGAGCCAGAGGGACAAACCAGAGTTCAGAAAAATGAGAGGTCTGATTTCCCAGGGACATTATGTAAGATTTAAAAGTTGGAGTCTTGTAGAAATTTGTGACAGTGAAAAGTTTACTTAAATTATGTGTTGATGCCAAACTATAGTTTAACCTCTGGCTTTAAAAAAACCCCTCTGGGGCTGGAAAGATGTTTCAATGGGTTAAAGCCTGACAATCCAAGTTCAATCCCTGGAATCCAAATGGTGGAAGATAACCAACTCAAACAATTTTCTTCTGATCCACTGCCTCACTGCACATTGTAGTTTACATGTGTGTACACATAAAGTTGATAAAACTGTAACATAAAATAAAACATCTAGCTAATCACTTTTAGGGTAAACTGAGTGTAAAGGAAAAGGAAAAATAATCTGGTGAAGAGGCTATTGTAGAATTTCGGGTGAGAAAGAATGGATATTTAGACTGGGAGGAAGCAGGAGTAATAGAAGGAAAAGGGCAGGGAGTCTTTAGAGGAGGAGATGGCCATCTTTGCTAATGGACAGACTGCAAAAGAGTTAAGAAAGGAAAGAGAAAAATCAACTCTTCATCCTGAAAGTTCAAGGCAACAATGAGCTTTTATGCAGCTGTGAAATATTTAGTGAAATGATCATAACACTTTATCATGCCTATAAAATAAATTCAATGTCTGGCAAGGGAAAAACCTAATGAATGATTCTGCTCATCTATAATGCTTACAAAACTCAACAATGACTTGCCAAACAAATTATCTCTATTAGTGCACTAGTTTCACTTTTATCTTGGGTGTAATCAACAGCTGTATAACTGGAGTTAAGTCCTGATCCAGGACGGAAATCATGTGTGGTGCTGTACATAGCCAAATTCACATGGCCGGAGAGGTCATAGAACCTAGGGAGTGATCAACTTCTGTCACTTCCTGGGTGTAATCAGCAGCTGTATAATTGGATTTAAGTCCGGTTCCAGGAGGGGAATCATGCTTGGTGCTGTACATAGCCAAATGCACATGGCTGGAGAAGTCATAGAACCTAGGGAGTGACCAACTTCTGTCACTTCCCTAGAGCAATACAAGTTCTTACAGTATTCTAAATTATTAGGTGCATCCTTATAATTACAGGCAAATATATCTCATACCACTCATCAAAAAAGCTTCTCTTTGAAACAGATGGAGATTATTATAAAGTTCTGCTAGTCAAATGTAGAAAATAAGGGACTGTGATGTGCCCAGGCCCAAGTGACACATCTTAAATACCTAAGGCTCAGAGAACATCACAGAAGAAAGGGCAGAAAGAATATAAGAGCCAGAGGGACAAGAAACCTGTTGCTAGTAAATGAATTCTATTCATACTAGGGAAGCTACACCAATGAAATCTTCATGGTGTGCTAGTCTAAAAAGTGTTGCACAATAACAAAACCAGTTGACTTTCCAAGCTGATTGGGATGAAGATCATGGTGTCTCACCTCAAGATAAGAAGCTACAGGCAATCAAGCCATGTGGGAAATTCAGCTTGAATTGCGGGCTGGATTTCCAACTAGCACCACACTGCCAAGAGTCTGGCTCCGCCCCAGGTGCTGAGTGGAGCAAGGTGTGCAGAGGCGCAGAGTTGGGGGGCTCATGATTGGTCCTGGGAACTGACGTCATTTGGTTTATAAAAGCAAGCTGTGGCAACGAGTAAATTGAATTCCATATTAACATCATCATGGAGTTCCTGGCCAATATTTTTTATTAATTATTGCATGCATACAGGCTAAGGTAAGCCTGCTTTTCGTGTGGCCAGTGTGGTTGAAAAGAGGTTCCCTTTGTAGACCACCAACCTGGGTAGCTGATGTTGTGAGTGAAATTCCTGTTCTCGTTCTGGGCAGGTGGGAAGTCATGGCCAAGAGTGGAACACATGTGGCATAAAAAGAAAAGCTTCGAAGCAGCCTAGTGGTTAAGAGCACCGACGCTCTTGTAGAAGACCCGGGTTCGATCCCCAGCACCCACATGGCGGCTAAGAACCGTCTGTAACTCCAATTCCAGGAGAACTCCAGTTCCAGGGGAATCCGAGACCCTCTTCTGACCTTCCGCGGCATTGCACGACACGGGTGCACAGACCTGCATGCAGACAGTCATTCATACACCTAAGTAAATAAATAAAATTTAAAAAAAAAATTAAAAAAAAAAAGAAAGCTTCTACAAAGCCTGTGTTGGTGGCGCACAACTTTAAAAAAAAAAAAGTCGGGGCTGGAGAGATGGGCCTAGCGGTTGGTTAAGAGCGCCGACCGCTCTTGCAGAGGAAGGGGGATCCCAGCACACCACATGGCGGCCGTAGATCTGAAACTCCAATTCCAGGAGAACTCCAGTTCCAGGGGAATCCAACACCCTCTTCTGACCTCCGCGGCATTGCACGACACGGTGTGCACAACTTGCATGCAGCACAGTACATTCATACACATACAGAAATAATAAAATTAAAAAAAAAAAAAAAAAAAAGTTCAAGGCCAGCCTGGTCTACGAAGTGAGTTCCAGGACAGCTGGGGCTACAGGGAGATCCTGCCTCAAAAGACCAAAAAAAAAAAAAAAAAAAAAAAAAGTTACAGGCAATCAATGGATGCTGAGGGAGGGAGAATCAATTTTCTCCTCCAGGTACTGGTACCCTAGGAGGCTGTCTAATCCCAAATGAGGGCCTGAAACACAGGCACACATGAGTAACACTGGTAACACTGAGTGGGCTTAGTGCTTTATAAATATATATATATATTAATAAATATATATATAAAAAAAATATATATATATAGTTGTATGTGTGTATATGCAACAATAATAATCAAGGAAGAGTACAAGAAATCAAGAGGAATTTAGGGAAAATGAAAGGAGTTAGTGGTAAAAACAAGGATGGAAATGATGCAAGGACAGGACTCATGTATAAAATCCTCCAATACTTAAGCAGTGGCCCTGGAACTGACCTGGAAGCATCCTCCTTGAAGCTCTGTGAAGACTAGCTCCCATAATTTTGGAGGACATGATCCAAGCTGCTAAGGGAGAAAAATCACCAATATTCTAACTCAGCTTTAAAGCTTAATAACCACAGCAATGGCTGGCTCATACACTGTATTGTGTAGGAGTGGCACGTTTCTTGGGGATAATCAAGTTATTACTTGGACTTAAAACCCACTCAATTGGAGGGAACTTAATTGTTCAGCGTGCCACTGTACAGATAACCAAATACGCACGGCTGGAGAGGTCATAGACCTTAGTGAAAATCCAAAGCCTGTCACATCCCTAGACAAATGCAATTTCTTGCTATATGCTAAATATGGATCCTCATATTTACATACAAGTATGCCAGTCACCGTTCACCAAAGAAGCTTCTTTTGCAATAGAGAAGGTATTACAGAATGCCACAACTGGTCACATAGAGATAATAATTGTCTGTGAGATGTCCAAATTTACAATGGAACCTCTACACCTAAGTGTCAAAGAACATAGTGTTATAAGGAGTAGAGAAAATACTAATCTATCATCTCTTATCAGCAAAGTTTCATCAGGCAACAGAGGGCAATGAGCACAAAAAACTACAACTGACTGAAGTGAGAGAATAAGAGGCTGCAGATTGCGGGTCCCTGGACAGGACTCCTATATTAAATCTGACGCTTCCAAAGCTCAGGGACCATTGTGAAAGGGGATTGGAAAGGTTTTAAAAGTTGGGGGGGGGTGGAGAGATGGCTCAGTGGTTAAGAGCACCGACTGCTCTTGCAGAGGACCCGTGTTCAATTCCCAGCACCCACATGGCGGCTAAGAACCATCTTTGACTATAGTCCCAGGGGAATCCAACACCCTCTTCTGACCTCCGCAGCATTGCAGGACAAGGGTGCACCAACTTACATGCAGACAGTAAACTCATACACATAAAAAAAAAAGTCAGGGGAGGAAGTGCATGACCATATGGAAAGAGTTTTACAGGCTACTAGGACCTTTCTTATATGAACTTACAACATTGGTTTCAGCATGCACAAGACCCAAACTCAACCAGACAAAAACACAGCACAGAACTGTGGGAATGGGCAGAAGGCCCAATCTTAGCTGAAGAACTATTGGGAGCTGATTACTGCTGGGTGACAAAAAGTTGATTTTCTTCAAAGGAGGAGGCTGACTAGAACTAGTGGATGAATTTGCATAAGGAACATCTTGGTGCACTAACATGGCTAGATAGGCCTTAACATATATAAGAGAATACATGGAGTCTGATGTGGTGGGGTCTATATGGGGTGGAGATGGCAGAGGAGGCAAATACACAAAATGCAATAAAAAATATATACTGAAAATAATAAAACAGGAATATATAAAGTACAAAAATTTAAAAACAAGTATTGATTTATATATTTTCCAAGCAGTTTTTGTATGTACATCACTATGTATATGTATTTGTATTCATAATGGGACTAGAAATAGAATCCAAAGTAATAGATATATAGATATATGTATATGATATATATATGTGTTATATATATATATATATATATATATATATGGCATGTGAAGGAGAAAGGAAAGAACATTCATTAACATAAATATTGAAACAAGGCCAGAAAAATGGCTTGGCCAATAAAGAACTTACCATGCAGGCATGAGTGCCTGAGTTCATATTTCTAGTCCAAAGATGGGTAGAGACAACGTGCAACTATAATCCTAGCACTCAGGGAGTCAGAGACAATATCCCTGGACTTGATGACTAGTCCATTTAGGCTAATTAGTAAGTTCTGGGTTCAAGAAGAGACCCTTTCTCTAAAAATAATGCTGAAAGCGATTGCAGAATTTCCCCAATGTCGACCACAATCCTCAGTGTTCATATGGACACAAGTGTAAATGAATATTCACATATAGATAAACCACATATGTACAGAAAGGAAATGTTCAAAAGAAATAACACCTTTAGTAGAATAAAAGCCCAAATTTTCTAACTTTGGAGGACAACAGCATTAACATCCGTAGTCAAATGGCATGCATTTAAAACATTAAATTTGTTCTCTTGTTAATTTGAGAAACCACTATTATCTTAAGCTTTTTCAAGATAACTGAACACGCTCCAATAATTACTTTTTCTGTTTACTTGGCAGTCAAGTAATTTAAAAAAATAAGTGGAAGAAACTATTTTCATGCACCTACAAACAACATTGTGGTAACTCTAATGAGAAGAAACATGGGAGGCCTGTCAAGCTGATGAGGACTAAATTAAACACTATTCCAAACTCTTTTGTCAAAGATAGCATAATTGCATATTTGCAGAGTTTATTTTTGTTTGTAATGCTAACTCTCTGGGGAAAGCGAATCTTATATAGCCTCCTTTTACATTGAACAATGACTTAAAGTGGAAGATTATAAAGGAACAAGACCCTATAGCACAGCTGTTTGAAGATGCATTACAAAAACAAATTAGTTTATCTTTTTGATTTGTTGGCCTCCATTTTGATTGAAATTTCTTTATGAAGTTGTACTAAAAGACTAAAATCTTCCCGAACTGATCAAGAATATGAGCACATTCCTGAAATTTTCACTACTATAAAATCACTCCTCTACTCCTCAGGCCAGCAGGATGGCTCAGCTGGCCAAATCACACACTTCCAAGAATGAGGACCAATGTTTACTCTCAGTTTCACAAGGTGGAAGGAGAGAATCTACTGAAAATTGTCCTCTGACCTCCATATATGTGTCATTGTATGCACATGGTCCCCCACAGACTTATACATGCAACCAAAGTAAGTAAATAAATAAATGAATGTGATAAAATTAATTAAAATCACACCAAAAATAGGGGAACTTTTCAAAATGAAAATTAAATATTATGAAATATCTTAATTGATGCTAATGGAAAGAATCTGAATAACTTAGAGAAGCCAGACTTTGGCACTATTTACCTCATCTCATGTTGTAAATGACAACCAGTTCACTCTGAAATATACGACTGCTTAAAAATCAACTTGTAGGGGCTGGAGAGATGGCCTAGCGGTTAAGAGTGTTGACTGCTCTTGCAGAGGACCTGGGTTCGATCCCCAGCACCCACATGGCGGCTGAGAAATGTCTTTAACTCCAGTTCCAGGGGAATCTGACACCCTCTTCTGACCTCTGAGGCATTGCATGACACAGGTGCACAAACCTGCATGCAGACAATACATTCGTACACATACACAATAAATAAATAAATAAATAAATAAATAATCTAATTGTAGGACAATTTTTAATTCCTCTATGATATAGTTAGTTCTTTTATGGCTCCTTTACTGTTGTTCTGCTTTATCAAAAGGTATAGATATTTTTTACATCAAACGTTATTGTACACTTTAAGGAACAGGTGAAAGTGGTTAGTGTGTGATTAAAATGAAACATTTCTAGGTCCTGTGTGGGTGTGTGTGTGTGTGTGTGTGTGTGTACACAAAGAAAAACAGAGTACATAAACTTCAAAAGCTGAGAAATAGAGGACATTTGCAGGCAAAAGAAAGCTATGGAAAAGGAACAAGTAGTTACTTTATATTGTTAGAATTTCAATTAAAAATATCTTCAGGTGAACACGGTTGTGCATACCAATGATCTCAGCACTTGAGAGGCTGAGGGAAGAAGATTATGAGTTTGAGAACAGTGTGGTTCACACAGGAAGTTTGAGTGTAACGTGGGCTACCTAGAAAGATCCTATCTAAAACAACTGAACAAGGTGAAAAGATGTCATAGTGTTTCAAAAAATGTAGACTGCTTTGCAGAGGACACGAGTTCAGTTCCCAGCAAGGGCATCAGGTAACTCACAGCTGCCAGTAACTCCAGCTCCCTGGGGGTCCAACACCTCTGGGCTTTGAGGGCACCCACACATTGATGTATATACCTATGCAGAGACACACACTCACATACACAGAATTAAAAACACAACAAATCTTTATAAAACATGTTCAGCATTCAGCGATGAAAACTATAACTTTATTCTTTATTAATACCTAATTTACATAAGCACTGTTTTTGAATACCAAAGTTTTTTCTTGCTCAAACTTCTCTTTCTGCCCTCAATATTTTCACAGTCTTTCTCCTTTAGTATAAATTCTGTTAAGTTTACCTTTGGTTTTTGATATTTTTCAGCACAAATGAAAAAGATACCTCATCAAGTGTGATTCTTTGTGCGGCTAAGATCCTATACAAATCAATAGGAGAGGTTTTTAACAGAATGTTGATTTCTTATTATAGAGACATTCTCCACACTGGTGTAATAAGATCCTTTGATTAACTTTTGTTTTGAAGTTGTAGCTGTTGATTTTCTTTTGATGGCAGGTTATTTAAAAAGTTTCAGTAAGGTGAATAGATACACAAGTATTTTATATCTGTCACTGTCTTGCATTTAACAAGAGAATCTCAAATAAAGACTTGTTCACAAACACTTTATATATTTACTTTAATACCTGTATGATTCACTTTCTCTTCTTTTGTGTATGTGTGGTTTGCTTACATGTATGTAAGTGCACCATGTATGTTCAATGACTGTAGAGATTAGAAGAGGATTTCTGATCCCTTTGAACCGGAGTTACAGATGGTTGTTAACTGCCATAAGCATTTTGGGAACTGAACCTGGATTCTCTGTAATAGCAGCTTTTAAGCACTGAGCTACCACTTTAGCCTCTGGTTTACTTCTCATTGCTTACTTTTGTATTGTTGTGACCTAAAAACCTCAGGATAACAACTTCAAGGAAGAAAGGTTTGCTTTGTTTCATTTTTTAGAAAGATTAGGGGTTGGAGTAGAGAGAGATTGTAGTGGAAGCTGCTCACTTGTTGATGAACAAAGAAGCAGAGATCATGACACAAACTAGGTATGGACATAACTGCAGAAACTGAATTCCCCAAATGGACCTAATTTTCTGAAGACTTGATATCTTCCAAAAAATACTGCTGATAAATAAAGCTTAGCTGGTATAAAAACAGAGGGAAATGTATTACCTCAAAAACTTGTTGAAAAATACACCTAAAATATCCTAACATGAGTGCATGTATATACCAGAAAATTATATAACAAGAAACACAGTGTTAGACAGAAGAAACCTCCCTTGGAGTTGTTGGTCAGGGTAGTCTAAGAGACTCACAAAATAACACAGGCTATTGCCACAGTTCTTGATTGTCTCCCAGAACTTGGAGGTAAGTCCCTATCACTGAAAACGGGACTTCAGACATAGGACATTGAGTAATGAATGGAGCTGAAATGTACCTGGACACCTCCTCCTGAAGATTATTTTTCAGAGTTCTAGGGGATAATATGCAAGATGCTAAATTACAAAATAAATCAATTGTTCAACCCCTGGTTGAAAGCCCAATAACTACATTAATGACCAGCACAATAAACTGTAGTAGTACAGTAGCTTCACTTTTATCTTGGAAGTAATTAACAGCTATTCTAATTGGACTTAAAGCTTTTTTCAGTGGGAGGGAATTCATGAGTGGCACTGTAAACATAGCCAAATACACTTGGGTAGAGAGATCATAGAGGAAACCCTTTCTCTGTCATATCTTAAGACAAATAAAATTTCTCACTATATGTTAAATGTGGATCCTTAAATTGATAGAGAAGTACACCATATGCTACTTGTAAAAGAAGCCTCTTGTTTCAACAGATGGAGGCTATTACAGAATTCCACAACTGGTCACGCACAGAGAATATATATCTGAGAAATGTGTCACAAGCCCTATGTGACATATCTACAATGGAAACTTTACACTTAAACCACATGAAATATAGTGGAAGAGAGTGTGGAGAGAATACTAATATATGTCTCAATCTCACCAGTGAAGCTTCCTCATGTGGCAGAGTGTGAGACACACAGAGGCCACAACTGGCCTAGAATAAGTGTACATGTTTCTGGATAGGATTCCTGTATTAAACCTCACCCATTCATGGATCTGGGACCATTGTGGAAGAGGAAAGATTGCAAGATCTAGGGTTGGTACATAAACATAAGGAAACAGGCTTTCAGGCCTCTGGTAACTTGCTCATATGAATTTGCAGCAATGATGAAAGCCTGCACAAGACCTGAGCCGACTCAGACAAAAACCGAGCATAGAAGGGGAGAAATGAGCATCTGGGATCAACCTTAATAGAGGAACTATTGGCAGATGAGTACTTCTGGGTAAGAGTAGATGTTTAAAGGAGTGACACTAGACAGGCTGACTAGATGAACTTGACTGAGGAGGATCTGGGTACAAAATGCATATGTGACAGAATCCAGGAAACCTAGTAGAGGAGCTATGGCGGGTTACAGATGGGGGAGGGTTCCAAATATGATTAAGTTTTATCATATGAAATGCACAAAAGCTCAGTAAGAATACACATATAAATATTTTTTAAATATTGGAAGCTTGGAATAACCATTTAAACTGGCTTTTGGGGTCATTTTAGATTTAATCACAGCACTGCTACCAGCTTCATAAAACTAGCCAAACAAAAAAATAAACCGGACAATTCAAAGAAATGCTAAAATAATCTGTGTTCAATGACACAAACTTCTGATAACTGTGCTTCAGGAAGAGGATGTGTTTGAAACAGATGTGGTGATTAGATTTAATTCTGAATGTGAGTGATGCTAAAGTCTATTATGATCTTGGTGTGACCTCCTAGTAACATATAAGCCTACAGAATGACAGAAGTTTTAAGTATTTCTTTTACAGCACTGAAAATGGACTGAGACAGATAGTACATTCTCTCAACCTGGCATATACTAAGTTTCAATTTGTAGTAAAAAGTTTAAATGGAAACTCATTATTTTTCATATATATATGGAATTTTTATTTCTATTAGGATACTTGAAAAGAATCATCTTCATCTGAATTCAGAATTTATACAGACACATTCTTGAATATGTGCTTTTTAAATTTTTATTTTAAATTTATTTTTATTTTATGTGTATGAGTATTTTGCTTGTATTTATCTAAGTGCACCACATGCATGCAATTCCAATAGAAGCCACAAGAGGGCATTGGCTCCCTTGAAACTGGAGTTATCAATGGTTGTTAGTAGCCATGTGGGTACTGGAACTCTAACCTGGGTCCTCTGCAAGAACAGGCAGTAGTTTTAATCACTAAGCTGTATCTCCAGCTTCTTATTTTATATTTTACTTTACAATTTTTGAAACATTGTCTCATGAAGCTTAGGCTTGCCTTGAACTTATTATGTGGGGTGATCTTAATCTACTGTTCCTCTTGCTTCTGCCTCCGAAGTGTAGAATTACAGATGAGTATCACTGCATTCAGTTTTTGGTGTACTGATTAAAACCAAGGCTTCATCAATGATAGTGAAACACTCTACTAACTGAGCTATATCCCAACCTCATATGCTCACTTTCTAATCATTTTTTCCCGTCATGTTCTCAGTGTAAGAACTGAAATATTCCTTAAGATTCAGAATATTCCTTTTAAAGCTACTTACTATCTTTTCTATTTATTTAAAAAGTAATGCATTGGTTCATAATTTTACCTTTTTTTTTCTTTTTTTTTTTTTTGTCTTTTGGAGACAGGGTCTCCCTGTAGCCCTAGCTGTCCTGGAACTCACTCTGTAGACCAGGCTGGCCTTGAATTCACAAAGATCTGCCTACCTCTGCCCCCCAAGTGCTAGGATAAAAGGCGTGCGCCACCACACCCAGCCATAATTTTACTTTGTCTGTCTACAATGACTTCACTAAATTTCCACCCTATTGAAATATATATTTACCCTTCTCTACTCATTTGTGTCTCAAAAGTGATTGTTCTGTACTTGTATTAAATATTTTAAGTTGAATGAATACTTTTTTGTACTGTATTTATTGAAGGTTGTCAGAATCTTTTCTCGACTTCTGAGGTTCTATTTGACGAAGTTTTGACTCTTCTGAGTGTTCCTCTTAATTCTCCTCCTTTGTTGTTGGGCTCCATAGGTTTTGCATTTGCTTGGACTTTAAGTTCACCTCTTTTCTTAGGCTGCATTCCTGAATTGCTGAAAGAACATGAAGTAATTTGTCCCTTATTGGCACATCTCTGCTTGTAATATGGCAGTGGCAGGGGCTCCTGCTTTCCCAGTGTCAGGCATAGAGAAAGGTCAGCTGATTGTTCACAGTGCTCTATTGCTCTAAATACTTTCCCTTGTTTTTAGAGGATTACATTCTGTGCTTATCAGGAATGGTTGAGCATGCAAAGGGTAATTTTATATGTCAACTTGACTGAGTACCAGTGAACAGATATTTAACCAAATATTATTCGCATGATTTTGAAAAAGGGGTTATTTGGAGATTAACATTTATGTTAATGTACCTGGAATAAAGAGAATTTCTATAACGTGATTGGGCCTCATCTGCCTTGTGAGGACTTGAGTAGGAAAAAGTCACTATCTTAAAGAAACCAACTCTCCCTCTCCCAGTAGGTATTACCAATAATTCCTCAGCTAATGTTAAGGGTTCTTACCCCTTCCTCATATCTATGCTGGATTCTATCTGGCTTGAGCTTGCATGGGTCTTGTACATGCTGTTACCATTATTGTAAGTTTATATAAGTAACTTCCCAGTTGTCTGGAAAACTGTGCATTTGTGTTCATCCATGTCCTCAGACTCTTCCCCTCTTCCCACTGCTTCTTCCACAATGGTCCATGAGTCTTAGATGAAAGAGGTTTGATATAGGCCAACCCAGTACCAAATGGACCTGCCCTACTGCTCCACTCAAGGAAACCTGGCGTCAGACTTTACCTATTTACAGTAACCTGACTGCTGGCTATTTTAGCCAGCCACATTCTATTTACAGAATTTTTTTTTCTGGAGACACTCTATATGAGTTAGTTATTTAGTAGATAGATAGCAGAAGTAATAGAAACCAGCTAACATAAAAAAGAGATAACTCCATGCTACACAAAACTCTTCAAAGGGAACTTCATTGCTGTGTATCTACAAAATGCTATGATGTTATTAATGCGACCTCTTCACCTTGAAAATTCTTATGAAATCCAGAAATGTCACTAATGAAGGTATTTTCTTATTTGGAGCACTTTTATTATTATTAAACTTTTTGTTCTATGGTTGAAGTACTCTGCATATTTGTTTCTATCAACATGCAAAAACTAATGGACTCCTATATTTACAAAAGTATTTAAAGACTTCTAAAGAGTCCAGAGAGTTTATGAGGTATGTCTAATTTCCCTTTTTAAGTGGACTGCATTGTTCCTCAAATACATTTTGTGGTTTGTAAATAATATTGACAATTAGTTCCTTTCATAAAGAAATTAACATTTTATTACCTAAAAGTCAAAGTTTCATGCAATTACATATAAACTTGGAAACCTTTCCACAAGCATTCATTAGTTTTTGAATAGTTCTACAGTATTGTGGTTTTGATTAAAAACAAATGATATACAATTAGTAATGTATTAAGTTGCTAACTGGAAATTGACTCATTATCCCTTATTTTAAAACCAGAATATATTGGAGACAGAGAAATAGGGTGAACTGCATAGATAGATAGATAGATAGATAGATAGATAGATAGATATGATGATTTGTGTAAGGAGCCCAACAGGGGTGATTTCAGTCGTCTGACTAAGCAATATATGTGTACACATTGACTTTTATTTTTCTGATTATTTTCACTTACTAGAATCATTCTTGGGTAACTACTATATTAGAGAAAATATGATGAACAATATGTAATTGTTTTTCTGATATTGGCTTCCAGTCTGACTGAGAAGTATATGGCTGAATCCATTTAAGAGAACTAACTGAAAGAATTGCTTTATATAAGGCTTTCTGTGAAGGGTGACTGAAGGGCTTATTATCAATTCTCTTAATGTATGGATGACAACATAAGATGGAAGAGAGAGGTGATCTACCCATGTCTACAGGGATTCATCTGAGAAACATATAAGATGATGCTTTAGGGACATTCATATTATGGACACACACACAGAGGTGGAATTTCAGAACTTGTGGCAGTGAATAATGAGCTGTTAATCAGTAATTGTCTTAATTATACTTATTTTTATTTTCTGAGAAAAAAAAAATCATTCCCAATGTAAAAGAAGGTTGACATTGGTGGTTGGTGAGGTTCCATGCAATCTTCACAGTGCTTGGAAATGTGATGAGTCTTTTGATAGAGGATGGTGGGAATTGCAATATAATGAAGAGAAGAAATCAGAGAGGTTGAATTTCCATTGTTAATATACCCCCATTTTACTCACAAACACGATTGAGAGATAGCGCAAGTCAGCTTATATGGGTTGAGAATGGCAAACAGTGGAGTGAAGGAAGGCATGGATCAGGTGTAAGAAATTTCTATAGTTATGTTCAAACACTACACAAGTAGAAAGAACAAAGTGATAGGAATTTTGGTATAGACAATAAACTATGTATAGTAAAAATTGCTAGGTCTTCATCATAACTGCAATGATAATTTTCCAAGTTTGGATAACAATTTTGTACTTTTGCTTTGGGGCAAAAATATATGTAAGAGGACTTATAGCTATTTTACTCTGATCATAAAATTAATTCTATTATTATAAAACGCAAGAGCTATAAAATAAATAGGAATCTTACATTTTTTTTTCTCTTCACAATCCTGCTGCCACAATTTCAACGTTGTCTTAATTATCTTTTAAACAGGAAAATAATTTTGTTCACACAGTGGATCTGGATCATAATATCTATATCCAAAATAATATGTACTACTACATTTTGTTGTATTGTTATATAGGCCAGTGCCTGCTCAATTAATGTAGTCATTCTCACTCAGTAATGAATTTGGATCCTTAAGGCTCAGCTGGTCACCATGGAGATTCACATCATTATTAAATGCCTCATGATGTTAATTCCATTGTGCTCTCCTGGCCATTTCATACCAGCACATCAAACACTGAACTAAATTAAATTATCCATTAAGTCTTCTTTTCTTTGATTATTTTATGAAGTGTGTTTTATAAATAATGCAAATTTATTACAAAAATTGAGGGTAGAAATTCAAATATAATATCCATGCTCTGGGCTTCTAGTATTGCAGAGGAGTATTTATGCCACATTTCTGTGGATACAGAATCAGAGCAACAATTGCTTTATATTTGGCCTGAGTGCTGGTTAAGAACCAGGGCTACTCAGTCATAAGGCATCAATTCAAGTTGGAATGTGTGGTTCTGAGGTCAGTCATCCACCTGGAACTGTGCCATCCCCAGTGGGAAAAGCACACAGTTCTTTTCTACTCATTAGGTAATGGAGCCTAGAAGGTTCATAAATCATTTTTGACAAGTTTTTGCCACCCTTTAGACATGAATGGAAAAAATGTTCAAGTAATCACTTGAATTTCTATGAAATTATGTCTAAAATATAATATTTCCATGGTAATATTTCCTGGAGTCCTGGGAAACTCTGTTGCCATAGACTTACTATGTGGAAAGGCAAGGTCTCCTTAATGTCATCATGTTGATAACATGTCCCAAGTCATGAAAGACTCAAGTTCTAATTCCAGTTATGTTATACTTCATTCTAAGGCATGAACATGTGATAGAAGAACATAAACTGTAAATCTATGTGTAAGAAAAAATCTTTTCTTCCTATAAAAGGTAAAACCATGACAAAAGTTGCAAATTTAACTTTATGAAACATCAATCTATATTCTTCTAGCACTGGAAACAATTATATTAGAAACAATGATGTAAGAGTTTTTATTGTGGACATTGGTAAAATATAGAGTTTTAAATTTCATGATCATTTAGTGATTCTACTAATGATTAAAACTATGAAAAATAATATAGGGATTAAGACTTTAGGAAAATGAGTGTCAGGCTTGAAGTTCAATTCAACTTTGGTTTTCTTAATATAAATGAATTCAAATCCATTTCTTTATTATGGGTTAATCAACTTTTATTTTGGGGCTCTCATTAGAATCTATATTTCTTCAGCAAAACTCTTCTTTCCCCCACCTCTTGATCAAGGGTTGTAATCTAATTATATGACTCATACCAAATGTAGGCCTTTTATAGACTGAATCAATTTAAGAATTATCACAACTATATTATTTGAGAGATTTTGGACAAATCGAATACAATATTATGAAAATATAGATTTGAGGCAGGAACTCACACTCAAAAAATCTTTTTCTGTAATATAAATGCTATACCAGAGAGACAGAGGCAGAGAGACAGTGACAGAGAGACAACTCTATTTGAAGTACAAATTAAGGTACTACTACCCCCAGAGAAAATGTTGGCAAGAATTTCTCCACATTGACTATGTGTGAATGTATTAAAAAATAGGACAATTGATCTAAGTTGCAGTAATATAGAAGCAGAAATCAAGCTTGTAGGAATACAGAAATGCCATTTAGGGAGCAACACAGATATTTCAATTATGAGATTTTAGTTAACATTTACAAAAGCTTCTAAAGGTTTTATCATCAAGCCATATTTTACCAATGGGGAATATAAATTCATATATTCTTGACCATAGAGAATAAATATTTCTCTTTTATTATATTTTATTTATTATTTTTGTTTTATGTGTATGGGTGAATTGCCTGAATGTTCCTGCTAGCCTGCCCACAGAAATCCAAAGAAAGTGTTGGATCTCCAGGAATTGGAGTTATGGATGGTTCTTAGCTACCATGGAGTGCTGGGACTTGAACCCATGCCCTTTGTTGCCATGTTGGTGCCGGAGTCTAACCAGTCTCTGTAGGAGAAGCAGGGCTCATAAGTGCTGAGCCACCTCTCCAGGGCTGGGAATAGATATTTCTAAACAAAGAGATAATACAAATTTGTCAAGAAGATAAATTGAATTTACTTTTCAGTGCTGGGTTCCAAACCTGGCACTTTGTGCTTGTCAAGCAAGTATTCTGCTATTGTGTTACATCTCCATCCAGAAACTCAATAGTTTTTTAAAGCTTTGTCCACATTTTAATGCAAATGCCTTGGTGATGAATAAATCTTTCTTTACACCAACAATAGGCACCTGGAGAAAAAAAAAAAAAAAAACCCAAAAAACCCCAAAGGCACCAAAGACCTCTACAATCCTGAAGAAGGAGATTAAAAATGACATCAAAAGATGGAAAGACCTCCCATGATCATGGATTGGAAAAAATAATATAGTAAAAATGTCCATTCCACCCAAATTCATATACAGATTCAATGTAATCCCAATCAACATCCTCATGAGCTTTCTCACAGACTTGGGAAAAAAAAATCTTTAATTCATATAGAAAAACAAAAAAACCCGAATAGCTAAAGCAACCCTGAGTGAAAAGTGCAATACAGGGGTGGGGAGGGATTATTTTACCAGACTTCAAGCTTTATTACAAGGCTATAGTCATAAAGACAACCTGGCGCTGGCACAAAAACAGGGCCACTGACCAATGGAACAAAATTGAAGATCGAAACTTGAGCTCATATAACTTCAGCCACCTCATTTGACAAAGGGACCAAAAAAGCTCAGTGGAGGAAATATAGCATCTTTGGCAAAAATGTTGTTGGGAAAACTGGATCGCCATTTGTAGAAGAACAAAATTAATCTCCTACATCTCATCCTGTACAAAAATAAACTCCAAGTAGATCAAAGATCTCTACCTGAAACCCAAAACCTTGATGGTGATAGAAGAAAAAGTCAGCAGCAACCTACATGACAAAGACATAGGAAAAGACTTTCTAAATCAAACAGCACCTGCACAAGAAATAAGGAGAACAGTTGACAAGTGGGACCTCATCAAACTTAAAAATTCTGTACAGCTAAAGAAGCAATCAAGGAAGTGAAGAGAAAACCCACAGAGTGGGAGGAAATATTCACGACTGATACATCTGACAGAGCATTAAAATCCAGAATATATAGACTACTTAAAAAACAAAGAAGTAAGAAAACAACCCACTCAAAAGAATGAGTAAAGAGCTCAACAGAGGCTTTACCAGTAAAGAAGTAAAGATGGCTGAGAAACATCTTAAATAGTGTTCAACATCATTAATTATTAAGGAAAAAAATGAAATTAAAACCACACTAAGGTATCATCTCACATTGGCCAAGATCAAGAAAACAAAAGACATCAAATGCTAGAGATGTTGTGGGGAAAGGGGAACACTCATCTACTGCTGGTGGGAATGTAAACTTGTACAACCATTATGGAAAGCAGTGTGAAGAACCCTTGAAAGATTCAAAATGAGTCTACCAACTGATCCAGCCATACCACTCCTGGGTGCAAAGATACATTATGCACAGCTATGTTTATTGCAGCTCTCTCCACAATAGTGAAGAGCTAGAATCCACCCAAATGCCCTTCAACTGATGACTGGATAACAAAAATGTGGTACATCTACGCAATGGAGTTCCATGCAATGGTAAAGAAAGATGACATCATGAACTTTGCAGGTAAACTGATGGAACTTGAAGCCATTATGCTAAGTGAAATAATACAGTCCCAGAAAAAAAAAAAGTTGAATGATTTCCCTCATTTGTGAATGCTAACACCAAATCCCCAGTTGGCAGGCATACTGAGCAACTTTATTATTATATTTCTTTGAATCTAAAAGCAACTGTCCTATTATAATGTGAATCTCTTAATGGGGTCTAGAATTGACCTACCACTTATATTCACACATTGTAATGACCATATATGGGTTGAAGATATGTATTCATATTCTTGAGTAATAGAAAATTAAAGGGAAAATATGAATTCAAAAACATATTTAAGAATTAACATACAGTTTATTCCCAGAGGTCATAATTTTTTTGGTCTTTTTGAGACAGGGTCTCCCTGTAGTCCCAGCTGTCCTGGAACTCACTCTGTAGACCAGGCTGGCCTTGAACTCACAAAGATCTGCCTGCCTCTGCCTCCCAAGTACTAGGATTAAAGGCGTGCGCCACCACGTCCAGCTCAGAGGTCATAATTTTGATACATATGTATTGTTTATATTGGCATAATATGGAGTAATACAAAGGGTAGGGAGCACAAAAGTATTGGTAGCTTTATAGAATAATCTCAGTATAATCCCCAGTTATTGAAATATTATAATGACATATAGCTTACATTGTAAAATTTATATTTAATTCTTATAGAACCTTTAAGAAAAAGTGCATTATGTAATTTAGAATGTGAAGTTATATTTCTTTTTACCTGCATGCAACTTTACTATTAAAATGTGCATCCCTAAATGTGTTTTGGAATTAACCTATAGATTATTTTCAGACTTTGTAATTTTGATTTATGTGTGGAGTGTATATATGCATATTTTTCAGTAATATAAAATTAAAGGGCCTTCAGTTTTGTTCCATTGGTCAACAGGTCTGTTTTTGTGCCAGTATCGGGCTGTTTTTTTGACTATAGTCCTGTAGTATAGTTTGAAGATCCAAATCTGAGCACATACAATTTCAGCCATCTTATATTTGACAAGGGGGCCAAGAAGACACAATGGAGAAAAGACAGCATCTTCAGCAAGTGGTATTGGCAAAACTGGATCACCACTTGTAGAAGAATGAAATTAAAACCCTACCTCTCACCCTGTACAAAAGTCAACTCCAGATGGATCAAAGACCTCAACGTGAAACCCCAAACTCTGAAGGCGATAGAAGAAAAAGTTGGCAGCAGACTACAAGACATAGGCATAGGAAAAGACTTCCTAAATCAGCCAGCAGCTGCACAAGAATTAAGGTCAACAATTCACAAATGGGACCTCATTAAACTCAAAAGCTTCTGTACATCAAAAGAAACAATCAAGGAAGTGAAGAGAAATTCCACAGAGTGGGAGGAAACCTTCACTACAGAAACATCTGACAAAGCATTGATGTCCAGAATATATAAACTACTCAAAAAACAAAGAAGAAAGAAAACAAACGACCCACTCAATAGATGGAACAAAGAGCTGAACAGAGGACTTCACAAGTGAGGAATTAGAGATGGCTAAGAAACACCTTAAAGAGTGTTCAACATCACTAATCATTAAGGAAATGCAAATCAAAACCACTCTAAGATATCATCTTACTCCAAAAAGACTGGCTAGGATCAAGATAAGAAATGATACCAAGTGCTGGAGAGGTTGCAGGGAAAGGAGAACACTCATCCACTGCTGGTGGGAGTGTAAACTCATACAGCCACTATGGAAAACAGTGTGGAGAATCCTTGGAAGACTTGGAATGAACTTGCCACCCGACCCAGCCATACCACTCCTGGGCATATACCCTCAAGACTCACCCTACCACAGAGATACATGCACGGCCATGTTTATTTCAGCTCTCTTCACAATAGCAAGGAGCTGGAACCAAACTAAATGCCCCTCAACTGATGAGTGGATAGAGAAAATGTGGTACATCTACACAATGGAGTTCTGTGCAGCAGTAAAGAAAGACGACATCATGAGCTTTGCAGGAAAATGGCTGGAACTAGAAGACATCATGCTGAGTGAAGTAACACAGTCCCAGAAAAACAAACGACGAATGGTATCCCTCATCTGTGGATGCTAATGCCAATTACCTAGTTGTAAGTATTTCTTGTTCACGGCCCCTTGAGCTTTTTTCCAAAGCAGCTGGGAGTGATGCATATTGGAAACAACAACAACAATAACAGAAAGGACTGCACCGAAGAACTAACTGAAACAGTGAACTTCTGCTCAAAACAGTCAAATTCCTCATGGAGAATATTGAGAAAGACTGAGAAAGATGAAAAACATGTTTGGCAGAATGCATGAACTCTGGTGGGGACAGGGAATGGGGGGGGAGGACACGGGTCTAGATTTGACAAAAAAATAAATTAATTAAAAAAATTAAAGGGAACAAAAAAAGATGGAAAAAAGACATTTCCATATTGCTATTTTCAGATAAGATGAAAAGGTTTCTCTGAATAATTTTTATTCAATTTAGTTTCAGCTAAATTTAATTAGTTTTAAAGACACATAACCGATCGATCACAACAGTATCTTTTTTCTTGCATTTTATACTTTTGTGATTACACAATGAATAACAAAGGAAATATGTCATTAGAAATTATTTTTAATTCAATGAATAATTATGAATATTATGTTGGTACTTCCCCAAACTAACCATATCCCAACAAATATCATTCCAACATTTATTGAGAACACACCATCCAGGTGTAATTACAGTAAATCATTAACAATTAATATCATTATATTGTTGCTGATAATAAATAGATGCCAGATAATTTTTCTAAAAGGCAGGAAGCATCAATAAAAGATAACTGGGAATCATGCTAATTAAGGCAAGATTGTGATTTTTTTTTTTTACATTATGACAGCATGTATTTATAGTCTCTCCCCAACGGAATGCATTTGAGTTTCCTATTCTGCTTGGTTTGCAGTCTTTTTCAATTATGTAGAATAAAGATATTTAAGAGAAAAATGAGTCCCTGGTCACCACTAAAGTGGGATGTTATTGTTTAAAGAAATTTACGGAATCTTATGGTTAATTTTTTAAGGCATAATAAATTCTTAACTCTTGAAATGTCTTGAATGCATACACTTTCAATGTTTTACTATTGAAATTATATCAATTAATATCACCCTTTAGTAATTTGGAACATGAGATTTAAGAGGACAATACCCACAAAATAAAATGCAATACCCACAAAATAAAAATGGCAAGTATTTTATAAGCTTTTTATAATATACTATCCTATTATAGAATGCTGTAAGTCAAAAATATAATTCACAAAATTCAAGATAATTCTGTAATTCAGAGGCATTGGGCAATTAAGTTAAAACATCATTTTAGCTCATTAAACTTAGTAAATATATATTTGTAAACATACTCTTCAGGTATTCAAACTTATAAGTATTTCTGACTACACATGAGGTAGTGAAGGGTTAAATGTAATTTCGTAAGATTCTTGAAGTTTAAAGTAGAATTAGTGCATTGACTATGAATATACAAATGTATAACCCATTTCAAAGTCATAAGATCAAACAGAAGTGTTCAAAGAAGCTTTAAATATTGACTTCACACATATTAAAATCCCTCATGGAAAATTGGCTCACTAGTTAAGTGAGCTTGCTACAAAATCATGAAGACAGGAATTTAGATCTTAACATGTTTGTAGGAAGCCAAATGTCCTACAAATGCATATAATTCCAGGCACAAGGGATTGGACATACTTTTTTGGGCACAATGTGCATGTACAGGTGTGTATACAAAGGTACATACACTCATACATATCTACACACATATACACACATAAGTAAATAAATCTTAAAAATTATATCAAAGTTAGTAACAAACATAATGGAGTTTTTATGATTTTATTATTTTTTTATTTTTTTTTATATTTTATTTATTTCTGTATGTGTATGAATGTACTGTCTGCATGCAAGTTTGTACACCCATGTCGTGCAATGCTGCGGAGGTCAGAAGAGGGTGTCAGATTCCCATGGAACTGGAGTTCTCATGGAATTGGAGTTTCAGACGGTTCTTGGCCGCCATGTGGGTGCTGCGGGTCGAACCCGGGTCCTCTGTAAGAGTGGTCGGCGCTCTTAACCGCTAGGCCATCTCTCCAGCCCAGTTCTTACGATTTTAAATAAAAACAGTAGATAACAAAAGTTTTCAAATGTCAAAATAAAGGTATTTTCTGATTTTAATGCATATTCATGTCATATACAGACGTATAAACACACATTAGTTTGGATAGATTATTTTAAATTATATAATCTCACTGATGGAAAAATATTTGAGAAATGAAAGAGCATCACAAGTTTCTTGTTTATATTTTCTCATAGTTATATTAATTATTTCCTTTCTGATGTGAAAAATACATGATACAACTACTTAAGAGAAGAAAAGTCTTTCAAATGATTCCATCCATCATCTTATGGGGGAAGTACACAGTATTAACAGCTCAGTTTAAATCCTTGTGGGCCAGGAACAGAGAAAGTAGAATGCATTCACTCTGCTGGAATTCCCTTTTCATTCTTTCTGAGTGAGCACAGCCTAATGGCATGGAGCCACTCCCCCTGAGCATGTGTCTCCCCTCTCTGTCAGTCCTCTCTGGAATGTTCTCAGACTTGTGAACACTAATTCCCTGGAATTGGAGTTATGCATGTTTGTTAATTCCCATGTGTGTGCTGGAATCTGAACCCAACCCTTCTGGAAGAAAAACAAGTGTTTTTAACTGCTGTGCCATCTCTCAGCCTCCTACATAATTTATTTTTAATGTGAAAACACTAGATATTCAAAGCAAAGAGAGGATACTGAGGGCAGCAAAAGAAAAAGAAGTCATGTATAAAGGAATTATAGAATTACAGCCAGCATCACTTTAATGCCAAAACCAAGAAAATACAAGTAAAAAAAGAAAACTTTAAATCCCTATCATTAATGAATATAGATGCAAAAATTCTCGAAATTTTGAAAATTGCATACAGGCTCACATCAGAAAAGTTATTCACCATGATTAAGCAGGTTTTATTCCAGAGATGAAAGGATAGTTCAACATACATAAATCAATTAATGTCATAAATCATATAAATGGACTCAAAGATAAAAACAACACGACCATCTGATCATCTTAATTGATGCAGAAAAGACCTTTGATAAAAACAACAACAACAACAACAACAACAACAACAACAAAAAACCACGCCTTTATGTTCAAAGTCGTAGAGGAAATTGGACTGGAGGGAACATTCCTTAACATAATTAAAGCTATATACAACAAACCCACATCCAACATCATCTTAAATGGAGAAACACTAGAAGCATCCCCCTTAAAGTCAGGAACCAGATGAAGTTTCCCCAATATCTCCCCTTGTTCCTTTCTTTCTTTTTTTTTTTTTTTTTTTAATTTTTGAGAGAGTCTCTCTCTTTAATCCCAGCTGGCCTGGAGCTTGCTATGCAGACCAGGTTGGGCTTGAACTCACAGAGATCTACCTGACTATGCCTCCCACGTGCTGGTCTCCCCTCATTTTTAATAAAGTGCTTGAAAGTCTTGCTAGATCAATAAGACAAGAGAAGGAGATTAAAGGAATCCTAACAGGAAAAGAGGAGGTCTAAATATCCCTTTTTGCAGATGACATGATAGTACCTAAGAGATTCCCCCAAATTCCACTAGAAAACTCCTAGAAATGATTAACAGTTTCAGGAAAGTTGCAGGTTTCAAAATTTCTATATGCCAACAACAAGCATTTGGAGAAGGAGGATATGGAAACCCTTCCATTTACAATAGGCTCAAAAAATATCTCAGAATAAACATGACCAAAGATACTAAAGATCTTTACAGCAAAACCTTTAAATCTTTAAAGAGGGAGATTGAAGAATACATCAGAAGATGGAAGGATCTCCCATATTCATGGATTGGAAGTGTTTATACAGTAAAAATGACCATTCTTCTCAAATTATATACATATTCAATGCAATCACAATAAAAATCTCCATGACTTTTTTCACAAAATTAGAAAAACATTCTACAGTTCATATGGAAAACAAAAGACCTAGGATCCCAAAGCAACCCTGAGCAAAAACATTAATGAAAGGGAAATTACTATGCCAGATTTTCATCTATACTACAGAGCTATAGTTATAAAGACAGCATGGTACTGGCATAAAAGTAGACCCATAGATCAGTGGAATGAAATAAAAAAAAAAAACCCAAACTTGAATACATACAATTTCATCTACCTTATATTTGACAAAGGAATCGATGGAGGAAGGAAAGTATCTTTAACAAGTGGTGCTGGTAAAACTGGATAACCACTGGTAGAAGAATCAAACTAAAGCCTTGCCTTTCACCTTGCACAAAAGTCAACTCTAAATGGATCAAAGACTTCAATGTGAAACCTGAAACTCTGTAAAGGTAATATAGGCAGTAACCTCTAACATATAGGTACAGGAAAAGACTTTCTAAATCAGATAGCAATTGCTCAGGAATGAAGGTCCACAAACAACAAGTGGGACCTTATTAAACTTAAAAGTGTCTTTATAGCAAAAGAAACAATCAAAGAAGGGAGGAGAAAACCCACAGAATGGGAGGTTTAACATCCAGAATATATAAACTACTCACAAGACAAAGTTCCAAGAAAATAAATGATGCAATTAAAAGTTGGGCTAAATATCTGAGTAGAGACTTATCAACAGAAGAACTTAGGATGGCTCAGAAATATCTTAAAAACTGTTTAACTTCCTTAGTAATTAAGGAAATGCATATAAAAACCACATTAAGGTTCATCTTTTCAGCTGGGCATGGTGGCACTTGCCTTTAATCCCAGCACTTGGGAGGCAGAGGCAGGCTGATCTCTGAGTTTAAGGCCAGCCTGGTCTACACAGTGAGCTCCAAGCCAGCTGGCAATAAAGGGAGAGCCTGTCTCAAAAAGCCCCCCAAAAATAATCTTTTCAGCATTTCCATTTCCTTCTGAAATAAGGTCAATGAATGACCTTATTAAACTTAATAAACTCAATAGCTACTATACAGTGAAAGAAGCAATCAAAGAAGTGAAGAGAAAACCCACAGAGTGGGAAGAAACCTTCTCCAGCAATACATCTGATAGAGCATTAACATCCAGAGTATATAAACTCCTCAAAAAAAAAATGACCCACTCAAAAGATGGAGCAAAGAGCTGAACAGAGACTTCACAAATGAAGAAGTAAAGATGCCTGAGAAACATCTTAATACTGTTCATTAAATAATCAAGGGAATGGCATTAAAACCACTTTAAGATTTCATTTTTAAAAGAAAAGAAAAAGAAAAGGATACCAAATGATGAAGAGGTAGGGAAAGGGAAACATTCATCCACTGCTGTGGAAATGCAAACTAATAAAACCCATATGGAAAACAGCATGGAGGAATTAAAAGACTGAAAATGAGCCACTAACTGAGCCAGTCAACCACTCCTGGTATAACCCACAAGACCATCCTACTGCAGAGATACAGCACACCATGTTTATTACAGCCTCTTTCACAATAGCTAAGCTGGAAGCAACCAAGTGGTCCCTCATCTGATGTGGATAATGAAAATGTGGTACATCTACACAATGGAGTTCTTTTTAAAATTTTTTATTTTTTATTTCTTTAAGGATTCTACAATATAAGAGCCAGTTGTTTCAGATCACATTAAGTTGCTCAGTATCCCACAAATTAGGTAATTGGTGCTAGCATCCACGAGTGGGATACATTTGTTGTTTGTTTTTCTGGGACTGTGTTACTTCATCAGGCATGATATCTTCTACCTCATCCTTTACTGCAAAGTTCATGATGTCCATGTTCTTTACTCTACATACAACTTCACTTGTGTAGATTTACCACATTTTCTCAATCTGCTCCTCAGTTAAGGGGCACTTGTTGTTCCAGCTGCTCGCTATTGTGAAAGAGCTGCAGTAAACTGGCTTGTGCATGTACTCTGCGTAAGATGAGTCTTGTGGGGAGATACCCAGGGTGGTATGGCTTGGGGGGGTCAGTGGCAAGTTCATTCCAGGTCTTCCAGAGGTTCTCACACTGCTCCAAGTGGGTTGTACGAGTTTGCAACCCCACCAGCAGTGGATGAGTGTTCCCCTTTCCCCACAACCTCTCCAGCACTTGGTATCATTTGTTTTCTTGATCCTAGCCAGTCTTATTGGAGTAAGATGATATCTTAAAGTGGTTTTGACTTGCATTTCCTTAAGGATTAGTGATGTTGAACACTTCTTGAGGTGTTTCTCAGACATCTCTAATTCCTCACTTGTGAACTCTCTATTCAGTTCTTTGCTCCATCTATTGAGTGGGTAATTTTTTTTCTTTTTTCTTTGTTTTTTGAGAAGTTTATATATTCTGAAAATCAGTGCTTTGTCAGATGTATCTGCAGTTAAGGTTTCCTCCCACTCTGTGGGTTTTCTCTTCCCTTCCTTGATTGTTTCTTTTGATGTACAGAAGCTTTTGAGTTTAATGACGTTCCATTTGTCAATTGTCAATCTTAGTTCTTGTGCAGCTGCTGTCTGATTTAAGAAGTCTTTTCCTATGCCTAAGTCTTACAGTCTGATGCCAATTTTTGCTTCTATCACCTTCAAGGTTTTGGGTTTCACATTGAGATCTTTGATCCATCTGGATTTGACTTTTGTACAGGGTGAGAGGTAGGGTTTTAATTTCATTCTTCTACAAGTGGTGATCCAATTTTGCCAACACCACTTGCTGAAGATGCTGTCTTTCCTCCATTGTGTCTTCTTGATCTCCTTGTCAAATATGAGTGAAGTGGCTGAAATTGTATGTGCTCAAGTTTGGATTTTCAATTTTGTTCCATTGGTCAATGGGTCTGTTTTTGTGGCAGACCAAGCTGATTTTATGATTATATCCCTGTAGTATAATTTGAAATCTGGGATAGAGATCCTCCTGTATTACTCTTTTCGCTCAGGGTTGCTTTGGCTATTCTTTTGTTTTTCCAAATGAAATTAAGAACTTTTTTCCCAAGCTTGTGAAGAAACTCTTGGGGATTACATTACTTTTCCCAATCCATGAGCATGGGAGGATTTTCCATCTTCTGATGTCTTCTTCAATTTCTTCTTCAGGGGTTTAAATTTTTTTTGTAGAGATCTTTGATGTCTTTGGATAGGTTTCTTCCTAGGTATTTTATTGCTTTTGAGGCTATTGTGAGTGGGAAGTTCTCCTTGTACTCCTTCTTCAGTTGCTTGTTGGTGTAATGAAAGGCTACTGATTTTTCTAGGTTAATTTTGTATCCTGCCAATTTACTGAAACTCTTAATCATTTCTAGGAGTTTTTCTGGTGGAGGTTTTAGCATCCCTTAAGTAAACAATCATATCATCAGCAAAAAGGGATATTTTGACTTCCTCTTTTCCAATTAGTACTCCTTTAATTTCCTTTTCTTGCCTTATTGCCCTAGCAAGTGTTTCAAGCACTATATTGAAGAGAAGTGATGACAGGGTAAGCCTTGCTGACTTTCTACCTTTAAAGGGGATGATTCTGTCATTTCCCCATTTAGGTTGATATTGGCTGTGGGTTTCCTGTATATGGCTTTGATTATATTGAGGAATGATCCCTCCAATCCAATTCCCTCTAGGACTTTAAGCATGAAGGGATGCTGGATTTGGTCAAAGTCTTTTTCAGTGTCAATTGAGATGATCGTGTGGTTTCTGTCTTTCAGTCCATTTATATGTTTTATGATATTTATTGATTTTTATATGTTGAACCATCCCTGCATCTCTGATATGACTCCAACTTGGTCATAATGGATGATATTTTTGATGTGGGTCTGTATTCAGTTTGCAAGTATTTTGTTGAGAATTTTTGCATCTGTATTCATTAATGAGATGGGTCTATAGTTCTCCTTTTTGGTTGTATAATTGCCTGGTTTTGGTATTAGAGCGATGCTGGCTTCATGGAAGGAATTTGGAAGAATTCCCTCTGTTCGTATCCTTTTAAATAATTTGAGTAATAATGGTTGTAAGTCTTGTACAAATGTTTTATAGAATTCTGCCATGAAAACATCTGGGCCTGGGCTTTTTTCAGTTGGGATATTTCTTATTACATCTTCAATTTCTTCATATACTATGGGTCTGTTTAAGCTGTTGATCTCTTCTTGGTTGAGTTCGGTGATTTCCAATATTTCAGATATTCATCCATTTCTCCTAGGCTTTTGAACTTAGTATAGTATAGGTTTTTGAAGTATTCCCGTATGATTGTCAGGATCTTTTCATTGTCTGTTGTGATATTTCCCCTTTCTTCATGGATTCTATTGATTTGGAGCTGCTCTTTCTTTCTTTTGGTTAACTGGGATAGAGGTCTGTCTATCTTGTTTATTCTCTCAAAGAACCATCTTTTGGATTCATTGATTTTTTATATTGTTTTCTTTGTTTCTATTTCATTAATTTGTGCTCTGATTTTTGTTATTTCTTCTTGTCTTTTGCATTTAGGGTTCATTTGTTGTTGTCTCTCAAGTGTTTTTAGCTACAGTGTTAGATTGTTCAATTGTGCTCTTTCTGTTTTTCTAATGTAGTCACCCAGGGCTATATATTTCCCTCTTAGGACTGCTTTTAAGGAATCCCATAGGATTTTTTGTGTTGTATTATCATTGTCATTCAATTTGAGGAATGCTTTTATTTCTTTCTTTATTTCTTACTTGACCCATTCATTATTCAGAAGAGTGTTGCTTAGTCTTCATGTGTTCTTGTAGATATTAGGGCTTATCCTGGTGTTGATATTGAGCTTTATTGCACTGTGGTCTGATAGAATGCATGAAATTATTTCAATAATTTTGTATTTATGGAGGGTTCATCTGTGTCCCAGTATGTGGTCAATTTAGAGACTGTCCCATGGGGCGCTGAGTAGAAACTGTATTCTCTGGCATTAGGGTGGAATATTCATTAGATGTCTGTGAGGTCCATTTGGTGTATCGTATCATTCAGTTCAGATGTCTCTCTGTTTATTCTTTGCCCCCTTGACCTGTCCAAAGAGCTCAGTGGGGTATTGAAGTCCCCTACTATGAGTGTACTGGGGTTAACCTGTGCCTTGATGTCCTGGAGAATTGTCTTTATAAAGTTTGGGGCACCAGAGTTTGGTCCATATATATTCATGATTGTGAAATCTTCATAGTCAATTGTTCTTTTGATACAAATGTAATGGCCTTCTTTGTCTCTTCTGATTTCTTTTACTTTGAAATCTATTTTGTCTGATATTAAAATAGCAACACCTGCTTTCTTTTTGGTACCATTTGCTTGGAAAATTTTTTTTCCATCCTTTCACTTTAAGGTGGTGCCAATCTTTGAAGGTAAGATGCATTTCTTGTAGATAGCATAGAGATGGGTTCTATTTTCTTTTTTTTAATTAATTAATTAATTAATTAATTAATTAATTAATTAATTTATGTGTATGAATGTACTGTTTGCATGTAGGTTTGTGCACCTGTGTCGTGCAATGCCACGGAGGTCAGAAGAGGGTGTCAGATTCCCCTGGAACTGGAGTTCTCCTGGAATTGGAGTTACAGACAGTTCACAGCTGCCATGTTGGTGCTGGGGATCGAACCTAGGTCCTCTGCAAGAGCAGTCGGTGCTCTTAACCACTAGGCCATCTCTCCAGCCCCAGGTTCTGTTTTCTAATACAATCTCCCAGTCTATGTCTTTTGATTGGGGAGTTTAGTCCATTATTGTTTAAGGTTATAACTGAAAGATGTGTGTTGCTTCCTTTCACCTTATTATCCATTTGCATTTTTGGTCTAGGTATCTACTTCTGCAGTTATACTTTTATTAATTTCTCTTTCTAGTTGCCTGGGGATAGTTGCTCCTGTCTTCTGTCCTTTGAATTGCTTCAAGTATTCTCTGAAGGGTTGGTTTTCCAGACATATATCCTTTCATCTTGTTTATGCCATGGAAGATTTTTCTCTCTCCCTCAAATATAATCGACATTTTTGCTGGGTATAGTAACCTGTTTGGGCATGTATATAGCCCTTTAACACTGAGAATGCTTTGCTCCACGTTCTTCTTGCTTTCGTAGTTTGCACTGAGAAGTCAGTTTTAATTCTGGTAGATTTCCCCTTATATGTAACTTCTTGTTTTTCTCTTGTGGTTTTCAGAATTTTGTCTTTGTTTTGGGCATGTAGCATTTTAACTATGATATGGTGTGGATAGTTTCTTTTATGCTCTTGTATGTTTGGAGTTCTATGTGCTTCTTTTATTTGTATTGGTTTGTCTTTTTTTAGTTTGGGGAAATTTTTATCTATTATACTGTTGAAGATCTGATCAATACCATTCTCTTAGGATTCTTTGCCTTCCTCTCACCTTATGATGTGGAGGAAGGTTTGATCTTTTCATAGTGTCCCACAGTTCCTGGTTGTTCCACTTTTGTGCATTTTTAAATTTTTCATAATCTTTACTTGAAGATTTTAGTTGTTCTGTGTTATCTTCCAGGTCTGATAGTTTTTCTTCTGCTTCCTTCATTCTACCTCTAAGGCTTTATTCATTCCTTTCCTCTTGATTGGATGAGTGTTTGATTTCTTTTTTCATTTCATCTTGTGATTTCTTTAGTATTTGCACTTCCTTTTGGAGCTTCTCAGTCTCTTCCTGCAGCTCTTTGCTTTGCTGGTTGGTTTCCTTTTCATGGGATCTTTTCAGTGTTTCCACTTCCTTCTGGAGTTTTTAATATTCTTCTTCCAGTTTTTTTCTGGTGTTTGTCATTCTCTCTCTCTAGGACCTTCTTGAGTTTTTCATTCTCTCTCCTTAATTATCTGACTTGTTCTTTATAGTCTTTGATTTTTTTTGAGTATGTCCACAATTGTTCCTCTTAGATCTCTCTCCTGGGCTATCCCCAGGGGGATCCCACTGTAGGAATCTCCCACAGGGTTGGTATAGCTTGGTGTGGAATTATCCTACACATTTTCCATTTTGTCCCTTCCACATGTCCCTGGCATGTGGGTTTCTCTTTGCCTGTATTCCAATGTGAATTCCAAATGCTTCTTCACTGTGTTGAAGGCTTGATTTGCTTGCCTCCTTCAGATGCCCTCGTTGTTTGTTTGTTTGTTTGATTTGTTTTTCTCCTTTCTTGTGGATTCCAGTTGGCCGGGGGGGGGGGGGGGGTGTGTGTGGTATGCCCGTTTAGCCTGCTCTGTGCTTCAGGTGGTCCTGAGAAATCCCAGATCTAAGCTCTGTACACTCCCACAATGGAGTTCAATGCAGTCATAAAGATGACATTATGAAACTTGCAGGTACATGGATGGAAATAGAAGATGTTATGCTAAGTGAAGTAACACAGTCCCAGAAACAACAACAACAACAACAACAACAACAACCTTTCATTATAAGAACAACCTCTCATTATAAGGCAAACTGAATAGTTCTTTCTTTTTCCTTTCCTTTTTAGTGAATATAACACTTGATGTTACTCAACAACTTACCATGTAATGTAGGAATGTAAAGTAATATTTATTTTTCCATACTTGAATGCAACTCTACTGTCAAAATGTGAGTCCCTGAACATGTTTTGGTATTGACCTATAGTTTATTTTCAGACATAATTTTGATATATGGGTGCCATGTATGTAGGCATATTTTGGAAGGATACAATTTGGAAGGAAAAACAACAACAAAGATTGGGCCATAGAACTGACCAAAATCGTAAACTTCTGCCCCAAATAGCAAACTTCTGCACCCAAAAATTCAAAAACGTCTGAGAAAAAGATGAATGTCACATATGGCAGAATGCATGAACTCTGGTGGGGTGGAAGGCAAAGAGAGAGTGGGCTTATATTTGATTAAGAAATCTTGTATGAAGTACACAAATCCTCAATAAAAATAACATAAAATAATCAATATTTTTGCAAAAGAATAAAAGATTGTATCGTACCCCATAAGGTTAGTTATGATAAAAAAAATGACACCTTTTGTAGGAGAGGGTGTGGGAAAGGAGAACACCTATTCATTGCTGGTGGGATTGCAAACTCGGGTAGCCCCTATGGAAAGCAGTATGGAGAACATTTAAAAGACTAAAAACCTATCATTTATCCCAATTATACCACTCCTAGGTATATACCCAAAGGATGCATCCTATAGCAGAGACAGGTGCACACCCTTGATTTTTGCTGCTTTTTTCACAATAGCAAAGAGCTGGAAGCAATCTATCCTCAACTGATTGAATGGATAATGAAGATGTGGTACATTTATACAATAGAGTTCTATGCAGCAGTGACAGAGGATGACTTCATAAATTTTTTAGGCAAATGGATGGAACTGGAGACTGTTATTCTGACAGAAGTGACATGTTCCCATAAAAGGAAATGACATATGTTATCCCTTAGTTGTGGTTTCTAACACCAAATATCTATATGTAAATTAAATTGAGTAACTGGTCAATAGAGATAACATCAAAATAATTGTTATTGCCATAGATATACTTTAAAAGATATGTCTGTAATTTTTCACATCTAAGGTTTAAGAAAGTATAAAGATGAAAACAGTTAAAAGATGAACTTCAACAAAAATTATTGCCACTTCTATACACAATGTCTATATTAAAAATAACTAATGGAATCTCAAAAATATAATAACATTTTAGTGTTCTACTAACTACATATGTCCTCTTCCTACTTGCTGATTATAATTCTTTGAAACTTGAAGTAAGGCTTTTGGTAATCTACTTGCTGATAAATAAATGGTCGTGTATGCTAAGAGTGTTAAATCACAATATGGTTCTTGATCCTCAAGGACAGTAGTTAATTCCAGACAATGATTATTTCTGCTATAGGGAGCTATTCATTTCAGCATTTAGTTACATTTTATATGTAAGACTTTTTTCTTTTTTTTTTTTATTCAATATTACATTATAAATCAATACCCTCCACCCCACCAGAACACATACGTTCTGCCAAACATGTTTTTCAACTTTTTCTCAGTTTCTCTCAAAATTCGTGATGCAGAAGTTGACTGTTTTTAGCAGAAATTCACCATTTCAGTCAAAACTTTTGACCACTAAGTAATACATCTTTGGAATTGATAAACTTTTTGCCAAACCTATGTAAAACATCTCTGAACATTTGTAAAGATTTGGTTATCTAGAAATTACTGCAAGAATTGCAAGGACATTTCAAAGTTTATACTTTATAGTGGTATATTCAAAATAACTGTTCCATCTATAAATGGGTATAAATATTGAATATTTCATAAATTAAAACAACTAGGGGCAAATCTCTCAGGACACATTACTAAGTCTCACGGCATTAACAAAAGCCTCCTGTATAAGATAAAATGGATGGCTATCTACAGAATAGCAAATTTTAACAAGCTAATTAGGGTACAGAATTATTAATTTTTAAGCCACTCCTGACTTGTACTGAAATCTCAGTTATAGCTACTAGATTAAATGAACACTAATGTTCTCCATGTTTCCCTGTATTATGCAAGTGATAATTCTGACATTTTTGCACATAACAAGATAATTTGGATCAGGAAAAGTTAGCTTCTACTTCCTTGAACCAGGGGTGTGCAGTCCAGACAGGAGACAGTCTGAAATGTCATGGTAAACCCCTTCAGATGGGTTCCTGTTTATCTGTATGTGCCTTTTGGAAAACTATAAATCTGGATTTAGGGGTCTGGGAAACAAGAAAGGCTCTAATTGTAGTGACAATAACAAAAACAGAGGAGAGAAGGAATATGCCTCTTCCCTTTAGGATGGAATTTTGCCCTAAAGTTAAATAAAAGCATTGGTACATAAAGGTTTCTGTGCTGGATAGCTTTAGTGACACACCTGAGTTGAGGAAATCTCAATTGGGGAATTGGTTCCAATGGACTGGCCTGTGCCCATGCCTTTGGAGAATTGAGAATTGTCTTGTTTGTTGAGTGATGTGGGAGGGCCAGCCCACTGTTGGTGGTGCCATCCTGGGCAGGTTGTTATGTACAGTATAAGAAAGAAGCCTGCTTGATGTAGAGCTATGTGATACAAGGCTGTGTCACATGACATCAGAAGCCAATTTGTTTTGTGAAGAAAATTCAGAAATGAAGACAGGATTAATCTTTGCACACATGGGGTATTTTGCACATTCGCTGACCTTGTTCAGCATCTGTGCAGGATGTTATCTATTAAGAGATATATAAGTGGGCTGGAGAGATAGCCTAACAGTTAAGAGCACCGACTGCTCTTGCAGAGGACCCGGGTTCAATCCCCAGTACCCACATGGCGGCTAAGAACCATCTGTAACTCCAATTCCAGGAGAACTCCAGTTCCAGGGGAATCCTAGACCCTCTTCTGACCTCCGCAGCATTGCACGACACGAGTGCACAAACCTACATGCAGACAGTACATTCATACACATACAAAAATAAATAAAGTAAACAATTAAAAAGAGACATAGAAGTACTGATGACATCTTTTCCAGAATGATAGTTTGCTTCTGTTTCTTATGCAATTGTCTCCACCTATTACATTAGTACTATCAAATCCTCTGAACTATGATCAGAAAATAAACATTGATCACCAGCTTTATCAACAATTACTAATGAAGATAAAAAGAAAAGCCGGCTGGGCATGGGCCGGTTGAGCAAGCCAGTAAACTGCATTCCTCTATGGCCTGTGCTTCAGCTCCTGCCTACAAGTTCCTCCCCTGAATTCCTATGGAGGACTCCCTCATTGATGAACTGTGACTCAGAAGATGTGAGCCAAATAAACCCTTTCCTCCCCAGGTTGGCATTGGTCATAGTGTTTTGTCACAGAAATTGAAAGGAAACTATAACAGCCTTACAGAAACACACACACACACACACACACACACACATTGGTGTAAAAGATAAAGGCTTCAGTGCCAGCTCTGGGCTGTCCTACCAGGAGTCATTGACCAGAGAAGCTTTAACACCCCTCAACAAAGGCAATTTGCCTGTAACTTTGGGTGCACACAAAAAATGGACAGTAAGACCCTATTGTTGAAGATATGGCATGATAAGAGCATGAAAAAGTTATGCTTAGACCCTGCACTGTAAATCAACAGCTGATCTTCATGGTACCAGAGAACATTATACAAACCACTGGAAAGAAATTGCTCCTGAAGCTTTAATACAGACATCTTGTGGTACACTTTTATATCCCAAAGAAGATGTAGTGCAATACTGGCAGCCTGATAAATGTACACCTGGAAAGAAAAAAAAAACCCAAAATTTGATTTATCGCCCACTCCCTGACAGGGTATGACACATGGCTGACACTGTAGCCTTGGTGCCTCTTAATGTCAGGAGGCTCTATTGACCAAATTATAAAGCTATTGGCATCCCTTTGTTAAAAAAGTTATAATGCTCCAACCAAAATATTACCCACATGTATATGTCTCTTCCCATAGAGTAACTTCTTATAATCTTTAGTATTTGTTACTATTTGTGCTTTCTTGCTAGAATTAAAGGAGACTGTTAAATGATACACCAGTCCACTGCAAACAGAACTTGGACAGTCCCAAGAGTTTAATGTATCACCTCAGATAAAAAAAAAAAATGGGCCATGTGTGGTGGCGCACGCCTTTAATCCTAGCACTTAGGATGCAGAGACATGTGGACATTTGTGAGTTCAAGGCCAGCCTGATCTACAGAGTGAGTTCCAGGACAGCTGAGGCTACAGGGAAACCCTGTCTCAAAAAGACCCCCCAAAAAATAGATCTTCTATTTCTCTCTCTCTTTCACCCTCCCCTCCAAAACTCAGGGCCTCTTGCAAAAGCAGTTCATGGCATAAGATTTTAAGGGGCAAGGAAGGGGGATGAATTGTGAGATCACAACAGAAATGGACTGGATGTTTTTTCTCTTTTCTTTTATTTTGATCAGCATGTTTGTATAAACAAACCTCTTCAACCAGACTTGGGGTACCATGAGTTATACAAAAGCTGAACTCAGATGTTAACTAATTGGGTCTATATGGACACCTCCTATGTTTATTACCCATGTGTCAAATGGGCAAATAAGAAAAAACATTATATAATTTCTGATTTTCTATAATAAAACAGCAGGATAATGGTACAAAAACAGGCAAGTGGATCAATGGAACAAAATAAAAGACCTAAACAAGTGAAATTAAGAATACTCACCTTATATTTGACAAAGGTGCCAAAACACACATACACACACATGCATACATGCAAATGAAATTATATATTCCCACTCACAATAGCTACAAAAAATAAAATACCTAGGAACAAACTTAACTAAAAATGCCAAAGATCTCTACAACAAAAATTTTAAACCCCCGAAGAAGGAGATTGAAGAAGACATCAGAAGATGGAAAGACCTCCAAAGCTCACAAATTAGAAAAAAATGTTAGTATAGTAAATATGTCCATTCTACCCAAATTGATATACAGATTCAATGCAATCCCAATAAAAATGCCCAAGAGTTTCTTCACAGACTTGGAAAAATATATTTAAATTCATATGGAAAAACAGAAGACCCTGGATAGCCAAAAACAATGCTGAGTGAAAAGTGCAATGCAGGTAGGATCACTATACCAGACTTCAAACAATATTACAGGGCTATAGTCATAAAATAGCCTGGTACTGGCACAAAAACATAACTGTAGACAAATGGAACAAAATTGACAATATACACTTGAGCTCATACAATTTCAACCACCTCATGTTTGACAAAGGCTCCAAAAAGAATAAACGAAGGAAAGAAAGATTCTTCAGCAAATGGTGTTGGCAAAACTGGGTCACCATTTGTAGAAGAATAAAATTAAACCCCTACCTCTCACCCTGAACAAAAGTCAAGTCCAAATGGATCAAAGACCGCAACATGAAACCCAAAGCTCTGAAGGTAAATAGAAGAAAATGTTGGCAGCAACCTAGAAGACATAGGCTCAAAAGACTGAAGCTTCACAGGAAATAAGTTCAACAATTGATAAGTGGGATCTCATTAAACTCAAAAGCTTCTGTATGGTGAAATAAACAAATCAATGAATTGAAGAGAAAACCCACAGAGTGGGAGGAAACCTTCACTAGTTTTACATCTGACAGAGCATTAACATCAAAAATATCTCAACTACTCAAAAAACAAAGAAATAAGAAAATAAATGACCACTCAAAAGATGGAGTAAAGAGCTGAACAGAGACTTCACAAGTGAGGAAATAAAGATGTTTGAGAAACATCTGACAAAGTGTTCAACACCATTAATAACTAAGGAAATGCAAATTAAAACCACTTTAGGATCCCATCTCACTTCAATAAGACTGGCTAAGATCAAGAAAAGAAAAGACACCAAATGCTGGAGAGGTTGTCGGGAAACGGGAGCACTCATCCACTGCTGGTGGGAATGTAAACTCATACAACCACTATGGAAAGCAGTGTGGAGAGCCCTTAAAAGACTCAAAATGAGCCTACCACCTGACCCAGTTGTACCACTCTTGGGTGTATACTCACCTCCATCCTACTGCAAAGATACATGAACATCTATGTTTATTGCAGCTCTCTTCACAATAATGAAGAGGTGGAAGCAACACAAGTGCCCCTCAACCAATGAATGGATAGAGAAAATGTGGTACATCTACACAATAGAGTTCTATACAGCAATAAAGAAAGATGACATCACCAGGTGTGGTGGTGCATGCCTTTAATCCTAGCACTTGGGAGGTAGAGGCAGGAGGATCTCTGTGAGTTCTAGGCCAGCCTGGTCTACAGAGTGAGTTCCAGGCCAGCTGGGGCTACAGGGAGATCCCATCTCGAAAAGCCCCCCCCAAAAAAAAACAAAAAAAAAAAACAAAAAATGACATCATGAACTTTGCAGGTAAATGGATGGGACTAGAAGACATTATGCTATGTGAAATAACATGGCCCCATAAAAACAATGAATGGAATCCCTCATTTGTGGATGCTAGCACCAAATACCTAGTAGTAAGGCAAATTGAGCAAATATATATATGTATATATTTATATATATACATATATATATATATATATATATAGTGCCATTATAATGTGATACCTTAATTATAATGCAAATACTTTAATGGGATCTAGAATTAACCAACCACTTATTTTCTGCCTTTGTAATTGTAGTATATGGGGGGAGGGTATGTATGCATACTTTAGAGTATGCATACTTTAGAGTAATATAAAATTAAATGGAAAAAATGTGAATTCTTAAACATGTTTTGGAATTAACATACAGTTTACTTTCTGTGGCCATAATTTTGGTATATGTGTGAAGAACATATGTACATATTTTGGAGCAATACAACTTGGAGGGAAAAAGAACAAAAGGACTCGGTCAAAGAACTGACTTAATCAGTAAACTTTAGCTTAAGACAATAAACCTCTGCATAGAAAAACTCTAAAAAGACTGAAAAGAAGATGCAAGACATGTATGGCAAAATGCCTGAACTCAGGTGGGATGGGGGCATGGAAAGGGGAATGAATCTAAATTAGACTGAGATATGTTGTATGAATTGCATAAAACTTTAATAAAAAAGTTAGAAAAAGAATAATCACCTTATATTTGACAAAAGTGCCAAAACATACACACAGATGCATGCACACAAATGAAATTTGATAGATCCATATCACTCAATCTGCACAAAAATTAATTCCAACCAGATAAAGGAATTCAATGTGAAATCTGAAACTATTAGAATTAAATGTGGACAGTCCTCTCCATGATACAAGTGCTGGAAAGGACTTTATGACTAGGGCTCCATTCACTCTAAATTTAAGGTCAACAATTCAGATATAGGACCTCATGAAACTAAAAAGCTTCTGTCCAACAAAGGAAGTAATCCATTAAGTGAGGAGGAAGAACAAAGTGTGACAGAATCATTTGATGAATATACTGCATTTGTAATTAATATTCAGAATATTCAAATAATTCAAATATCAAGTAATCAAGAAAGCAAACTGTTCAATTAAAAATTAGGCTACAGATCTGAATAGAAAGTTCTCAAAAGAAAAAAGAATGGCTAACAAATTTTTTAGTATTGTTCAACAGTCTTAGGAACTACCTAAATGCAAACTAAAGCTACTTTGAGATTTCACCCTGCCCACATCAGAATAAGTAAGTACAAGAAAAAAAAAATGACAACAAATGCTGACAAGGGTGGGGAAGTAGCCAACAGGAAACATTGTTTTATTAGCTTAGTCAAAATATATATGATATATGTGTTTGAATTATATATATGTATGTATGCACACATATATTAAATGTATTACCTTGTATTGTTACCTCCAAGAGCATTAGACTATTGAAAAACAAAACAAAACAAAAATAGTGCCAGGCAGGGGAAACCTCCTTTTTAGTTATTGTTCAGGGGAATACAAGACACTCCCAACAAAATAAGCTATTATACTTGCCCCTGGTTTTCTCCCAGAATGTGAATGTAAGACCTTATTGATGAAGACATCACACATTTATGACTCAGCACTTGGAGGTTTAGGGGTGGATCTGATCTGGAACCCTCTTCCCTGAGGAATCAGAAGATACTATGAAAGTCTCCAAGGGAGAAAATCAGTTGAAAATCCTACCCAGCTGTAAAGCCTACAAACTACAGCAATGACAGCATGGAAAGATTTCCACAGTGGTGTAATAGTGACACTTTTAAGGATAGCCAACAACTGTCTAATTAGACTTTAGGCCCAACCAACACAAGTAAACTCATGCCTATTACTGTAACTTAGTCAACTTCCCATGGGCAGAGAAGTCATGGACCTTAAGGAGCACCTACTGTTGCCATTTTCCTAAAACAACATAAATTCTAACTATACTTTAAATACTTACAATCACAGATAAGTCTAGCTTTTATTTCTAATCAAAGAATCTTCTTTAATACAACAAATGGACATTGGTTAAAACACAGAGAATAACTGGGCATGGTGTGCCCATACCGAATCAGTACATCTAAAATGCAACCCCTCACGTAAGGCTCAGGGAAAATCATGGACCAGGGGCACAAATCTTGTGAAAGTCAGCACACCAGTACAAATTCTGCTAGATAGTTTCTCCTAAATATGACAGTGAAGCTGTACTTGAAATCCCAACTAGATGGTTGTCTACAGAAGACCCAAAGAGGCAGAATCAGTTTTCTGTGCGGTTACTTCCCTGATAGATTATCTAATTCTAAAGCTCAGCACTAAACACATGTATATATGTACAACACTGTGTGTGGGGAAACATGTATTTGTGTATATATTTCATATTAATAATTAAAGAAGAAGGGCTAGAGAGACCGCTCAGTGGATAAGAGCACTGGCTGTTTTTGCAGAGCACCCAGGTTTGATTCCCAGCATCCACATGGCTGCTAACAACCATCTGTAACTACAGATCAAGGAAATCCTATGGCCTCTTCTGACCTCTGTAGGAATTGCACAACATGGGTGCATTTACCTACATGCAGGTAATATACTCATACACAAAATATGTAAATAATAAATAAATATTTTTAAAGTTATTAAAGAAGAAGTCATGAACTTAAGGATGAGTAGGGGAAAAGAAGAAGTTGGAGAGGGGGAGAGAAAAGTGGAAATTATGTAAATAAAGTGCTCATGCATGAAATTGCCAACATTTTTAAATAAAAAAGTAAATTTAATGTTATTTTAATGTAGCAGATATTTCAAAAATTCTCTAACAAACAGCTATCTCATTGAACTTGAGGTCCACTCAATAAAGGGGACTCATGCCTGGTATGAGTGAACCTAGCAAAGGACTTTGGCTCCTGAGGTCAAAGACAACACAGAGAAACTATTACTAGCATTTTCCTAAAACATCATATCTTCTAAACTATCTTCTAAACGTGTATATTTTATAACCATTGATAAATATAGTTCTTGCTTATAAACAAATAAGATTATTTTTGCTACAAATGGAGATTTATAGAAAGCCACTTTTTCCAAATGGCAGCTCCCAAGGCGGTGGGTGTGTTCTGAGCAGCTAAGGACACACTTGGGGAGGGGGACTTAGGGGCCCCCAAGAGTGTTGGGAAACACTGGAAGTGGTCCAAGGGCATTTGGATCCTTAGGGACTAAAATTTGGCGCTATAGATATCGCCCCAAAGCATCTTTGTCCTATTGAACCCAGGCATTGCCACGCATGTGGTGCACATAATGACCACCGTAGTTGGCATACCGATATGGATCGAGGAAATTCCACAAGGCCCCATGTTTGGATGGAGAATTGCAAGCAATCAATAGGTGTGTGTGTGTGTGTGTGTGTGTGTGTGTGTGTGTGTGTGTGTGTGTGTCGGGGGGTGGGGTCAATTTTGCCCCGGTAATGAACTCCTTGATAGATTATCCAGCCCCAAGTGGTAAGCTATACACACATGTACATATGAGCAGCAATAAATGTAGTCAAAAGGCCCTGTATAAAATATGTGTGTGCATTTCTATATTGACATATACATACAATAGGTAATGAATTTAAGAGAAAGTGGTAGGGCAAGAGAGGATTTGAAGGTGGAGGAGGAAGGGATGAAATGTTATAACTATGGTGTGTTCAATTATGAAATGTTAAATGTATGTAGAAATCTGTAGGATATTAATTTCCTAGGATTAACACTGACAAATCTGATAAAGTTATAACCTATTCTGAATGATAATAAATAAGCATGATAAAACATGGAACTTATAATTTAGTAAAATTAATTATGCTCTAATTTATTAATACATTCAATATTGTCCAGTTTTATATCTTTTTTGTTATATTCTCTGTATTTCTATCTGATATTTGAGTTGATCTAATAGTTTAAGTGATGGTGGTAATATATTATTGCCAGAAGAGGGGATAGTGAAAGCAAGGACAAGATTTTTTAAATTCAATCAAATTAAACTTAGAATTATTTTCTAATGTATAGGTAAAATTATTTTTAAAGTTTACAAAATGTGATATAAGGTGTTTTAATACCTATAACCACCAATGTACACAATACAGAACAAATTAAGAGCATCCTGTAGATTACTAAGGAGATAAAGTAAAAATGGAACTAGAAATAAGTAGGGATTTTATCAGAAAGGAGAAAGAAATAACTTGTAAGTGTTAAAATGAGTGATGTGCAAAGTGGAGTGCTTACATTTCATTTCATAAGTATCAAACTGGGGAAATACTCATACAATATCAAGGGTTTATAAGGACCTATAGCAAAGGGAATTAAATCCATTAATTAATGAAGTGACATTTATGTAGATTTTAGAAATCTGTGTTATAGCCAAATAAAGATGAGGTATGCATTCCTTAGGCACAGAAACGTACTGTTTGATACATGCCCCAGAAAAAATTGTTTTGGGAATTCAGGCAGAAAAATGCTTATAGTAGGATTACACATGACAACTAAAACCTGGAAAATGTTCATATTTCCACAGAGAGAAGAATGTTATAAAAAAAAAACAGTAAAAATGAGCCATGCATTTTCACATAGATGAATCATGAAAATATTTATGAATGGAGGAAGAAAATCATTGAGTATGATTAGATTTTTAAATATAGTTCAAACAGAAGAGAAACTAAAAGGATAAATGCATAAACTGTAAAAAAGTATGTAGAAAAATATACAGAGTAAATATAAAATTACATCTTAGAGAAGACACAGTGATAGTCTTGTCTTAGATATGCCATATACAAATGTTTGTTTTATTTTGACCCTATACTGGTATACGTTTGAATGTTTTAAAATGCTTGTTTGTATTTAAAGATCTTAAAATGAGTTATATAACATTTTATCATTTTCCAAGGTTTTAGAATTGAACAAATACTTCTATTGAGAAAAATGTTAAATTATCAGTTTTTGAATATCTATTTCTTCTTGACCTATGAAATATTAGAATAAAAAGTCTGTTTATCCAGCACCTTTACTAGCTGATGACCACATGAGTGAACAATTATTTTATATAAATCTTTAATACTTAAAAAATTTCCACAGAGTAGAATATCAGAAATAGGAATCAATTTGACACATAGATAACTAATGGAAAATGATTTGAAACTAATTGTGTCTCTGTTCCACAAGCCTCAATAAACACTCTGTATTGTTTAAATATTGTTTGCTGTCAGGAATTCAGTAGATTAGAGGATAAAACTTGAATCTTATCCAGCTTCACAATTTTTTTAACTAAATGATGTTTAAAATATTAATACATTATTAAAGACTAAAGATATTATAATTTTGGGCTAATAACATCTACTAAATTTATTCTGATGTTAAGTAATGTACTTAGCACTAATATCCATTCAACATTTTAGATAATTTTATTATTATGTTTGCTGCAGCTTCAACTGATAAGGTAAGTGAACATCTTCAAAAAATTTCACCATCTTGAAGCCATAAAGGACAGATGGCTGGATTAATCCAGGGTCATCCAAGCTGATAGGTGTAAGAGATGAGGATTACAAAGTGAAGCTGGTGGAAAGGAACACATTTTCATGAATTTTTTTTGACATATGCTCAAGGTAGATAGATAATGAAACCAAAACTGTTAATTCTCTCAGAACAGAGAACATCTATGGGACAAGTTGCTTTAAGGAATAGAGATTTGGGTTAATTTAAAAATAATTAAAAGAATGTGAGAAGAGAATGGGAGAATGGAAAACTAATCAGGTCAATTCTTTCTGACACAGAACAGTCTTGTACAATGTCAGGTCTCTGTGACAATCCTGTGGCAGTAATCCTGAGGAGATGATTTACATGGCTGATTAACTGTGAGAATCTCATATAGGGCAGTCATAGCTATTTTTCTGACAAGACTCAAGCAGTACTTCATTGCTGTTCAAAGGTCTTTCCTAAGAGTAGTTGACAGTATCTCTATAAAAATAAAACATCCAACTTTGGCTGAAAAATGGAATATGGGCTTTCTAGCCATGTTTGGTCCCCTTCAGTGGATTTTTACTGATACAGTTTTCTTAATTTTAACTTGCAGAAGCTCAGTGTTTCAATATTTCTAGAAGGACTTACACTTTCTTATAGCTCCTTTCTTTCAGCTATGTCATCAAACTAGAATTCTGCAGAAATTAAGATCTACTTGGACTCATTTAACTTTTCTTCAAGTATTGCCAAACCCAGGTACTCAGCAGCTGTGGTTTATGCTATAAACCCTTAAAATGTCCCAAACATGTACTCCAGGGGAACTATGCATTGACAGTTAAGTATATTTCACCCTGATGAGTGATCTTTTTCAAAATGCATGTTATATGGATCATGTCTCATTGAACCCAACAGGATTCACAAAATGATTTTAAAAGGACTTGGAAATATAATATTATATAAATGTGCAAAATTTTATGACATCTTCAGCAGCCAAGGAAAGCTCAGTCAATATTGACTTTGTGTGTGTGTGTGTGTGAGAGAGAGAGAGAGAGAGAAAGAGAGAGAGAGAGAGATTGAAGTAACATGTTTCTGTCTAGTACTCATGTCCTGAGTCCCCATAAGACACACTTATGACATGCAAAGGACCTTCCAGGTGACAATTGGAACACTGAAGTGAGTGAAGCAGCACTTCCTCTTACACTGGACTCCATACCTGAGCGCAGAGCCTCTTTCTGAATGCTCTCATAGTCATGCCAGTCCTTTCTTCTCAAGCCATCTGTCCATGCATAGAATTGCCCATCTCCCAGGCCCAGTGGAAACATCTGTGGAAAAGGAAAGCATTCAAGCATAAAGAGGAGGTATTTCCTTTGCATCGTTGGTAAACAAAGCCGGAAGAATAGTTGTTAAGTAAATGATTCCTCTATGTATGGGGGAAGAAAGCTACTGTGAGTAATTGGAAAAACAAACATTCATTTCCCTTTCTTAACATTTAAAATGAGAACACATCTCCCTCAACCTCTACTGTCTTTTATTTCACAAGAGCTAGAGACATGATTAATTGATTGAACACTTAGATATTTTCATTTGCTCAAAGGATAAATACTAGTAATGCCACTTATTCTGCTGTTAAATTGAATTAATTTTGTTTGTGATTTGTAAAGTTTTATTCATTTTGGTCAAAGGTATTTGAATGGCTTTTTTATATTATTAGCAACTCATTGGCTACTCATTATAATCCAGATATGCATTATATGCATGCTTTATTATATATATATATATATATTATATATTGGTCTTTTTGAGACCCTTTAGTCCCAACTGGCCTGGAGCTCACTATGTACACCAGGCTGACCTTGAACTCACAGAGATCCACCTGCCTCTGGGATTAAAGGTGTGTACTATCACGCTTGGCAAGATGCATATTTTTAATATGCCATATTAAATCCTTTGTAGATAAAACGTTTTAGTCTTCACAATAATCTTGGGTGACAAATAACTATTTTCCGGTGAATTACACTGAAGCTGAGAGAACTATAATTTAATTAAGGCACTGTGACAAATCACAGTTTTGGATCCACTCCCTTGAGATGGGGATTGTGGCCTTGATGAACACCAAATTACTGGGTTCCATCTAGATCTCTTCTGAAGTGTAGTGCATATTTACAATAAGGAATGAAATGGCCACCCAGTCATCAACTATTATCATATCACGGCTTAAGTTTTTCCCAAACAGAATGTGTTGTGATATTAACTGAAAGTTTTCTTTGTTTACCTAACTGCTTACTTTTCATAAATAATGTCCATTTTGGCAAAAAGAAACAGAATTTACAAAGAATGAAATTTATTTCACAATCTTAGTGGTCAAATAAGTTAAGTTAAAAATTCTTTTTATTTCACATTCTTTTCTCCTCTTCTCTATGTGGCATATTACAGAAGAAAGAAAATTTTGTGAGGCACAGAAAATCAGTAGATTGAAAGAGGAAGAAATATGATAAGGTACTTCTTTTCTAAGAGCCATTCCTAGTCAAACAAAATATCTTATTTCTTAGTTTACTATAATGCAGCAGTGATAGTTATGAAAAAATATTTACTAGTAACTTATCTTGACAACTTACAAGAGGCTACACATTTTTAAGGATAAAAATTGACTTAAAAATGCTTAAAAACAAGAAGTCAGTGGAAGAGTTTTTCTATTTAGGTGACTAATTTTCATATTTCAAAATTATTTAGTCAGAAAAAAAGAAGAGCATAAAAGAAGACAGAAAATATCGAATATATATATAAACTATTAAAAGAATAATAAAGACAAGTTTTGAAGGAAATTGAAAAAATATGTATGAAAAAATAAACAGAGAGAACATTAAATGTATAAGTGGCAAGACATTTAAAACAAACTGTTTTATAGTCTATGATATTATAATTAGAAATTTTATTAAATCCAGCTAGAATTTATATATAATAGCTACATTTAAAGTATATAATCTGCATTTTGTCTTAGCCATATATTTACAGTCCAAAATACTTAACAGTAATAAAAACCCTCTACACTGTTATAGATAATATTAATTGATGAATATGGCTTTCAGATTATTAGATTTGATGTGACACTTTTTGAACAAGTGGTGCTCTCTGTTTACTCAAGGTGCTCTGTTTCCCTTGACTTGATATGCTTAAGGTAGAGAACTCACTGTAACTACTAATTCAAATGTATTGAACACAAAGTTGGTCTTTATAGTCTCCACAAATCAAATGACAAGAAAGAGCCTGATGCATCAGGAAAATAAATAACTAAGCTGACGTGAACTTTCTGTAAATAGCTAAGAACTAATGCAAGGCAGCATGTGAATTTTATGACATTGAAATTTAGAAACACTTAAAAACTGGAGGCAAAAAATATCTCTGAGGGTGAGGCTAAAAGTTGAAAAAAGAGGGGCTGGAGAGATAGCTTAGCTATTAAGAGTGCCTACTGCTCTTGCAGAGGACCATGGTTCGATCCCCAGCACCCACATGGAGGCTGAGAACCGTCTTTAACTCCAGTTCCAGGGGAATCCGACACCTTCTTCTGACCTCCGCGGCACTGCACGACAGGGGTGCGCAAACCTACATGCAGACAGTACATTCATTCACATAAAAATAAATAAAATAAAATAAATAGAAAAAAGTCTATTAGAAAAAGTTGAGAAAAGGTACTTTTTTTTTTATAACAGGCAGTTGAACTGCCTTTATTCCAACCCCCCCGCCCCCGGCAACTCTGCTGTAGTAAGGGTATTTTTGAGTTCTATCTAGGATGTTCCCTACCAGTGGATGATGGGAACTAGAAACCAGAAGTTTGTGCTTGGTTTCTCCAACCAGTAAACATAAAAATGCCATGTTGTACTGAAAAATTACGTTTCATGCTAATATATCTACCAAACGATACTAACAAGCATATCTGACTTTCCAAAATGTGCCAGGTAAAAGCAAACATTGCAATACCATAGAGATCTCTATAGAGAGATTTAAAATCACAGAGAAGAGATGTGACAATGGATTTCATCATGCACCCAGTAAGTACACAGGTGATCCGCTGACTAACAAGACCTCCCCCCCCCCCCCACACACACACACCACCGGGAACACTGCCTTCATTGCCATGGATAGGTAGACATTATCACCCGGCTTCTCGGAAACCTTGTACTAGATCATGCAAGGGTGAGATATAGACATTCTCCATTAGTATTCTAACCTTTCCTTTCACTGGAATAATTTCCAGTGCTCAAGTGGTTTTGCTGTTCTCCTGCTTTCTGATACCCTATGTCCTCAATATGATTATAGAAGTGCAGATCCATTATCAACCACACTGTAAAATGAAGATAAAGAATATTGTACTTTCATTTAGGATGTATTTCAGACCAATCAGGAGGTCAGCCACTTATTTGCAAGAATTCTTTAGATTTTCACTTTGTGGATATTTTAATCATTGTTGTGCTGCTACAAATAATTAATTTGAAAAACATCAAGACAGGAGAAAGCAATATATTAACTAGTTAACCAATAGTTACAACTGGATGCCAGAACCTATAAAGTAAATATAGTATACCTCTAAATGGGTCAAGAGAAACTTTCTAGGTGTGAGCTAATGACATATTAGTGAGATATACAATTCTTTTGTAAAGAGTATTAAAAGAGCTCCCAACAGGTACAGTGTGAAAACAGGTGGTGAATAAAACACCTTGCTCTATGCCACTTGTTTTAGAGCAGCCTTATTTATAACATTTGAGAAAGGGGGCCCTGAAGCTCGGCGTGGTGACACACGCCTTTAATCCTGGCACTTGGGAGGCAGAGGCAGGTGGATCTTTGTGAGTTCAAGGCCAGCCTGGTCTACGGAGAGAATTCCAGGACAGTTGGGACTACAGGGAGACCCTGTCTCAAAAAGACCAAAAAAAAAGAGGGGGGAGGGGTCTGAAAAGATTTGTCTGTGCATGTTCTGGGAACAAAATATTGCCTTTGTTTTAAAATCCACCTTAGGTTTTATCAATCAACAAATGGGCTCTTATTTTCACAATCAATTATGTCCTGCTCTATATGTTCTCTGGAAGATAATATGACCCAGTGGAAGAATTCTAGATCTAGTGGTAGACTCTCTAATGGCAGACAAGAAGACTACATTTCCTTTCAGTTCTTGAAACTTCATATGAAAATTAGTCTAATAAAATTAGCTACTTTACTCATACAACAAGGTATTTTAAGAAGTATATCAGAGAATGCATGTAGAAGTGACTGGCTTATCTTAAAACAATATTCTAATATCAAGTGTTTTATATTACCACTTTTCTTTTAATAAACATTTGAGTAATCTCCTTGACTCTTCAAAAGTTTTAAATTTGCAGACAATTATTGAGATTACAAAAGTCAGAAATTATGTAGGACAAAGTGGATTACCATTGGTGTTGAATATAGCAATAAGTATCAAGTCCTATGTTGAGTTTCACTTAGATTTTTGTACATATGGAATCTGATTTAAGGCAATTGGACACTAATGGAAAATAATACAATGAAGAGGTAAAAGTACATAGCTAAAATTTATTCTTATATAATTATAAGCACTAGGTATTGAATTAAAATTCATAAAGGTTAAATTTATTTACAAGGTAATCAACAAAAAACAAACTTGAAGTTGAACCAAATGTATATTCTTATGAATTAATTAATCAAACATAATGCTTTTTATTTTTCCACAATTCCAACTTTACTTTGGGAAGTCATTTAGAAAAATATTAAGAAACAACGTGGACAAAGAGAAACAAATTCACACGTAAGATTTTGGAATCTGTGACCTGAGCCATAGAGGCTCTATACAGAATGTAGAACAGGAAAAGAAAATATCATAAGATGATACACAAGTTATCTTTGTTATTGTTCTAAAATCCTTTTCCTGGGGCTGCAGAGATGGCCTAGAGGTTAAGAGCGCCGACCGCTCTTACAGAGGATCCGGGTTTGATCCCCAGCACCCACATGGCGGCTGAGAACCGTCTGAAACTCCAATTCCAGGAGAACTCCAGTTCCAGGGGAATCCGACACCCTCTTCTGACCTCCGCGGCATTGCACGACATGGGTGCACAAACTTGCATGCAGACAGTACATTCATACACATACAGAAATAAATAAAATTAAAATCCTTTTCCTTCCTGAATTAGAAGAGAATGGAAGAGTATGCAATATTTCTAGAATGAGCCACAGAGAAGTTACTGCATGTTTATATACCCACAGACCATATTGATCAGTTGGTAACACACATAAAATCATTTAAAGTAGATAAAACCATCTTCTTTAAATTATGCATAAATTTTCAGATGTCATTGGTAATATGATTTTAGGATACTGACATAAAACAAGCTATGAACTGTTGTAGATTCCTGAAATCTACCCTCTTGACTTTATAAATTGGCATCTGCAGCAGGGTCAATATCTAGCTGTGTGTAGCAGGCAGTGGAATGTATTAAGGAATGAAGTTCACAGTTTTTGATCACAAAGTTTCTCATGGAAGCTGAAAATATGGGTCATTTCATAAAAATATTTATTTGTAATTTTTGACTGATGCGTTTCTAGAGCATGTTGTGTTATGTCATGTCACTGGGTCATTAACAAACCTCAGTTAGCAATTGGGAACCCCCAGCCATATTGATGCCACTGAGTTACCCATGACCCTTCATTCAATTTCCCTCAGATTGATAGCGTTATCTTCAGCCTGAGGCAAACTTTGTTTAGCTGACCAAAACCTTGAGCTTCTAAAATTACCCTTTATATCGAAGTTAATATCTAAAATATTGATAACACAGAGTTGTTTTTTCTGAAATGTCTATGGAGAGATCATTACAACTAGTCAAGATAATTACAGACATTGAACAAAAGAAAGGAACCAAGATTTTCAAGAATAGAAAAGGCCAAGAGTCTGAGAAATGATAAATGTATCACTCTGATTTGATTTTGGTATTAAAGACCAAAAAATAGAGTGTCTTGATAGTTCTGGATGAGTTTATTTTTCTTAATGGTAGCCTGTTACACAGATCACACAAATGACATTTTCTGAATATTTTATCATATAAATGTTAACCTTTATTTATATATTTGCTTATGGGATTGGTTTACAAGAAAAAGCTTCTAAAACAGTTATTTAAATATAAACATTTTATTTTCAATATCTACGTTCATGCAATACAAGGTGGATACATTTTTGGAGCTCTGACATTGATTCCCTTCAGCTCTATTGTCTTGAAAGTAATTTTTAAATGAGATTTTTTTTTCCTTCTGTGGCCACAAGGAAGGTTAAACAGCATATTGCATAGCAAAATGGTCACCCTCATTTGATTATTCCTTGAGGTGCTTGTGGAATTTTCCAAAGATATCTTCGTATTTATGTAGGTAGCTGGAAAAGAAAATTATATACATACTTTAGTGCTATCTGTATTCTAAATTGGCACTTTCTAGGTTCATTAACATAATCAGAATGACTTGACTGATAGCAGAAGATAGTACTGTGATAAGTAACTAGAGAGTTCAGTAGTATACTATTCTTACATTAAGAACATTATTTCAATTGGTTATGTTGCTTAAAAGAGAGATATTAAAATTGTCTAGTACTACTTTCCCAATTTTAGAAGAGGTAAAGATTCAGTTAGTGGTCTTAATCCAGTGAACCTACTTTAGTTGCATCTAACCATATGATATAGGATAATTGTGCTACTGACTCTCAAAACTACTATAACTTTTACTTTAATTTATTGCAACAGAAATGTATTAATATCTGGAAAACCCACCCATCCAATTGCTAGGCTCTGCATACCTTGGAGAATATTGATGTGATCAGGATATTACAAAGATGACAAACATGCTGGACATTTTCTCCAACTTCTAGTTATTTCCTTTGTGAAAAGAGAAAGAAACAGAAAGAGAAAAAGAAGAAAGAAAAATTAGTATGGAAAAGAAAAGCATAATTGAGGAAATATAAAAACAATGAAAGATCATGTTTTAAAAAAAGCATATTATATTAACCTTCAAGAATCACCTGTCACCCTCTTGATGGTGGATCCACACACTTGCGATTTTCTGGGGATTAAGCTTGGATTTCATGACCCCCTGAATTTTTCTTCAGAAGGACATCATGTGGTGCCTCTAGAATTCCACCCTATCAATTCGTCAAGGAAAAACATGGCATCCTCAGAAATTCTCCAGAATCAATATTACCATAAAATGTGATTCTATTTCCTTTTTACTCTGAGCTCACTGTACTACATCTAAAGGGAAAATATACAACACAGAAAGACAAAAGGCGAATTAGAGAAGAAAAGAAGTGATCTTTTGCCATGGCATCTGAGACTATGAAAAAGGAACGAAACAAAAACAAGAGTTTTATATGTATTTTAAAATAAATAGTATAAGAGTAATAGGCTCAGAATAACATCTGTAGGTATAAAGATAGTTGGCATTTAAGAAGTGAGTAGATATATAAATGTGGGTATATTCACTTTCCTGTCCCTAAAGTTCACTTTATTTTTTTTTTTTAATTTTATTTATTTCCGTATGTGTATGAATATTGTTTGCATGCAAGTCTGTGCACCCGTGACGTGCAATGCCGCGGAGGTCAGAAGAGGGCGTCGGACTCCCCTGGAACTGGAGTTCTCCTGGAATTGGAGTTTCAGACGGCTCTCGGCCGCCATGTGGGTGCTGGGGATCGAACCCGGGTCCTCTGCAAGAGCGGTCGGCAGGAATAGACGAAACAAAATATTTTACTCCTTTTAGGATTGCTCTTTTGCCTATACACTGCTCAGATAAATGACCATATCCTCCTTGTTTATTCTGAGACACTTTTCTTTCTTATTGCAAAGTGATCACCTAATATGTAAATATGAATTTGGAGAAACTTTAATATTCTTCGTTCTAACCATTCCATGTATCTGAAATGACAGATGTTTGATTCTCGTCAAAGGAAAAAAAAAACAAAACTTTGTATTCAAGAGCACAAATCAAATGTATCAAATAATGTTTTATTTTTTTATTATTGTGAGTCCAGAGTCCTCAAATTGTAGCGCACTGCTGGCCAGAAAACTGGCTGTGTAGACTGGACTTATCTTGAGCACACAGATATCTGCCTTCCTCTTAGTGTTCATTTATTGATGGAAATGGGAATAAACTATATCCTGTTTGAAAGTGGGAGAGAATATTAGAGCTAGCAGTAAAGCAATACATGAAAAACAATTAATTAATGAAAAATAAAAGGGGGGAAAAACAATATAGAGTAAGCAATGTAAATGAAGCTAACGCAAAAAGCAGGGATGGAAAAAAAATTAGGAAGCAATGAATGTTAGAGAGAGTGGTGCACAGCACAATTTTTGGACCTATTAGAAACCGAAGTTTGGTGTGACCAACAAGCTCTAGAGTGGGAGTCCATTCCTGGCATTCAGGGGGGTAGTTTTTTTTTTTTTTCCTTTTGCCTATGTTGTCTAGAAAAACCAATGATCCCCCTGTAACAGGATAACTCCTTTACATATATAATATCTATATCTATATATCTATGTTTATCTATCTATCTAGATAGATTAGATATTAATATATCTAAGAAGCTTCTACTGCTATCTATCTAGACTTATCTAGAAGGGACAGGATTTATTAGATAGATACTTCTTCGATTATATAATCATCTATCTACCTATCTTCGCCTGTCTATCTATCTATCTGTCTGTCTGTCTGTCTGTCCTGTCGTATCTATCTATCATCACTATCTATCTAGATTTATCTAGACAGGAATTATCTAGATAGATAGATACTATATAATCTATCTATATCTATCTAGCTATATATATATATACTAAATACTATATAAATATATATAAGATACTAAGTCTCCTAAAAAAAAAAAAAACAACCCTTCTATAGCTCTTTCTTTTAAAAAATTTTTTTTTATTTTTTCTTTTATGGTATGAATGTACTATCTGCATGCAGGTCTGTGCACCCGTGTGGTGCAATGCCAGCGGAGGTCAGAAGAGGGCGTCGTAGGTTCCCCCTGGAAACTGGAGTCAAAGACGGTTCGCAGCTGCCATGTGGGTGCTGGGAATTGAACCTGGGTCCTCTGCAAGGAGCACAGCGCTCTTAACCGCTAGGCCCTCTCTCCAGCCCCTAAGCTTTTTCCTAAAGGCCTTTGGTTTACTTCTCCCTCTCTAACTTTCCTCCTCTGCCTGCCGCTCCCTTTTCTCCACCTTTATCCTTCCTAGTAGAATGTTCTTTCCCCCTTCATATCGCATTCTACAGTCCCTCTTGGGAAGCTGCCCCTGCTCCCTGTGGTCATTTATTAATTTTTTGATCACTCAGTATTTCAAATTAAAAATGCATATCTAAATTTTAAAATAAAGAATTCAGTTATGAGAAAGCATATGTGGTGTTTGTCTTTATGAGTCTGGACTACCTCACAAGAGGCTTCAGGTTCCATCCATTTACCTATGAATTTCATAATTCCTTTTTCAAAGATGCCACACATATGTGCTCCATTCAATAGTTGATGGAAATGTAAGTTGTTTCTAATTCCTGGCTATTATGAAAAGGACAGCAATGTACACGGATAAGCAGGTTTTTCTGTGATAGGGTATACAGTTTTTTGGAGTGGTATGGCTGGATCATAGAGGTAGATCAATTTCAAGCTTTTTATGGAATATCAGTGCTGTACCTCAAGCAATACTGGCCATATGTCCCCTTGTTCCTGGTTTCGTACCAGAACAGGAGGGAAAGTTACACAAATGGTATTGTAGAGTGAACAAGGAAAAAACTCAAGCTGGTGTTGACTTCAGGGCTTCATCTCTCACTGGCTGCATTCATAGTGCTGGAAGGACTAGACATGCTATTGGAAGGAAAAAAAGTATCATTCTTACTCAGTTGTGAATCCTGTAAACTACAATAATAACTGGACTGGAAAGCTAAGCCCACCAATGCAACAGTGGCAAAAATTATGGGAATAACCAACCATTCTTTAACTGCATTTAAGTTTTTCTTCCTAAGATAAAGCCCAAAGGTGACATTGATAACATTCATCAGAATCTGATGCTAGAGGGGCCACAGGACATAGAGAAGGACCCAATACTAGTTTCTAATAAATGGTTTACATATTAAGCTGTCTCTTAATGACTTATTTTCCTACCCATAAATTAATGCATCTCTCTACTCATTGGAGAAGTGTTCTTATACAACAGATGGCGATTAACAGGCAAAATCTCAAAACTGACCAATGTGGAGAGAAAGACGGGCAGAATATTTATCCATGAATAGGATATTTATGTCCAACTTCTGCCTCTCAATGCTCAGGGTCATTGGGGAAGAGGGTTCAGAAAGATTTAAGAGCCAGAGATGGTGAATGTCCAGAGGTGCTACTGTTTTCCAGATAGCTGTGAGTGTAATGAACTCATATGAACTCACAGCAACCACTGGTGACAACACAAGACCTAAGAAACCTGGAGAAAAACTGAGAAACAGCCATGAGGAAGGTGGGTAAGAAGTTCCAACCTCACCCAAGAAGATAGTGGCAATGGAAGGGGCAGAGAAAATCTCAGCATGGGGCTCTTGTCAGGTTAACCAAGCTCCAATGGATGGACCTGCACTGAAGGTTATTTGGAGACACAAATGACAATCATATGGCTTTATTTTTATACATAATAGAGTACATTAAATTGGGAGGCAGCAACAAGGGGAATTGAGGATGAGGAGACAGATCTAAATATCACTAAAGTATATTGTATGAAAATCAACAAAAAGTCAATAAAAGTAACAAAATCTACCAAAACATGAAGGACTTACAACTAAGATCTTTTATTTAAAGAGTCAGAACATGTTCAAATGGAGATAACACTTGATGAGATTTTTAATTGGTTGAGGTTGAATGTGGACTAGCATGGGAGTCAAAATGTGAAGCAACTAGAATTTCAGCACTGAGCACCCTGATTCTGTCCAAAGTTTTATCTTCAGGAATAGAATAAATTTGTAATGATAAAAACCCAAGAAAAATCTGTTCTTCTGGGAAGAAGGAGAGGAAAGCTAACTTTTGTGAATTATGCCTGGAAAATTATGCAGAAGGACTTTCATAACAAAGACCAACTTTAAGGAGCTTTAATTAATTGTGGGAAAGTACCTTGCCTTTAGGATTACAGTCTACTCAATTTTCCTGTATCAGCTAAGGGCCGGTATAAAGGGAGACAAGATACTACAAACTCCTATGTCAATCACATTCCAGGGACAGAGACCACCAAAGTTTGGGATTTATAAATAAAGGACAAATCTTATCCATATTATACATCCCAGTAAGAGGGCTCAGGTATAACAACAGTGGGTAGCAACAAAGTAGGGAGGCTGGAAGAACTTGTTTTGGACACCTTCAGTGTTGGTGGAGAATGTGAACCTGTTAAACAGACCCTAGTTCCTAGAAATTCACATAAATATTCATGTTAGAGGCCTATTTATATCAGATCCTATTATCGGTTACATTATACCCCACTTTGAACAATAAAATTAATTATAGGCTAAAAGAAAACAACAGCAACAACAAACAACCAATCTTAAAAGACAATTAGGGGCTGACCTAATTACAGAGGACCGGGTTCAATCCCCACCACCACATGGCTTCCTGAGAACCATCTGAAACTCCAATTCCAGGGAAACTCCAGTTCCAGGGCAATCCGACACCCTCCTCTGACCTCCGCAGCATTGCACGACACGGGTGCACAAACCTGCATGACACATTACAATTCATACACATACAGAAATAAATAAATAAAAAAAGACAATTGAACTATAATTTGATAGAATAACAATTGAAATAGTTATTCAAAAGGTAAGTGGAAGAAGAGGCAATATGTCAGAAAAGCAAAGACAAAAAGGACAGAAAAGAACATAAAATAGTAGAAGGATCAAAAAAGACAAATAAGGAAATGAAGAAATGCAAAGGATGATGAATAGCTTTGATAGATTTATCACTAGAGTGGTTATCATTGAGAAAGGAATTAGTGGGCTTAAAGACATGCCAAAAGGAAGTTTCAGGCAAAACATAAAGAAATAATAACATAATGAGAACAATTTTTCAAAAACTGTGACAAGATATATTTAAGAACCTTGAGAGCTTAAAAAACTTAATAAACTATATTAACTAATTATGCAAGAAACAGAATATCAAGCATGACAAATATGAGTAAAACAACCTACCAGACAAAAGTGTATATACCTATGGTGTTCAAATTACAGAAAATCAGGGGATTGAGAGAAGACTCAGTGGTTAAAAAGCACTGGCTGCCCTTCCACAGCACCTGGATTTGGTGCCTAGGATCCCTGCTTGGTAACTGTCAGCTGCTTGTAATTCCAGTACCAGAGGATCAAGTGTTCTGGACTTCACAGATATCTACAATACATGTATTGCACATAAATACACATCTGGCACTCATACATACACATTAAGTAGATCAAAAATCCCTGTGTATATATCTAACAGCAGATAATCAAGACATATGTTAAAAATGTGACAGAATTTCATGACATACATACATAAGTTTTATAGCTTTTCAATAATGGATCCATTAAATGGGCCAAAAATGACCTAAACAGTGATGATTCTAAAGTTTATAGAGAAAAAGACCCTAATTAAGGTGATACTGCAGGAAAACAAAACAACAAACAGACCGAAAGCAAGTTGAGGGATCACATAACCTGATTTCCAGTTCCTAATACTAAAGTTATCAAGGCATATGGTGTTGTAAAAAGAAAATGCATATATAAATGAGTGAAACAGAACAGAAAAATCCAGGAAATTAAAATGTACAGGAATTGTCAATTATCATTGCTGGTGAAGCACTGGAGGCGATTCATTGGACAAAGAAGCCTACAAGAAATGAATGTCCACAGATAGCAATAATTATGGATACCTAGACTCAAAGTTTTTTTTTTCTCTTTTTGAGACAGTCTCTCCTTTAGTCTCAGTTGGCCTGGAGCTCACATGTAGACCAGGAGGGGCCTGGAATTCACAGAATCCACCTGCTCTGCCTCTAAGTGCTGGGATTAAGAGGCGTGTACCACCACGCCCGCATAGACTCAAACTTGACTATTTCACAAACAGTCAACCCAAACAGAACCAAACACTTTAACAGAGGAAAAAAGACAAATACTCCTTGAAGAACTCTTAGAGATTTATATACATTTACTATTATTATATACAATTATTTATATACATTAGTATATTATATATAAATATACATTATTATTATCCTTGAGTAGAAGACACAATGTCTTCATTTTGTAAATGCTGGCATAATGGCTCTTCAGTGAGCTGAGCATGGCTGTCAGGCTGGTGCCATGAATAACTTCATAATGGGGAGACACTGCAAGGTGCTCGAGGATAGGGTCCATATTGATAAATCATGGTGAAACCATATACATTTAAGGGAATGTGAGAAGAAAGAATTTTTTTCTCTGTGGCTTTTTTCCTAAAAATCTATAACCTCAATCTAATCTTGAGAAATCATTAAGAAAATCTGATACAAGGACATTCTTGAAATTACTCAGCCAGTACTTTTCAAAACTCTCAAGGCAATCCAATAAGAAGGGAAATCCAAGAAATTTTAATAGCCAGTTGGAGGCTAGAGAGAAATGAGGAGGAAATATCCTATGGTACCCAGAATACCTAATAGATGGGCTGGGCTCAAAACGGACATTAAGTCAGACCTAAGGATAAGAATACCCTATGGACTTCAGTTAACATCATTTCATCACTTCTTCATTATTGATAAAAATCATATCATATTCATATTTTATTTATATAGATATTAAATGACAGAAGAAACTAAATTTGAATTTTATGAGGGCTCTGTACTATGAGCAGTATCTCTGTAAGCTAAAACTATTAAAAGTATATTCTTAATGTTCTTGAAAAATTATTTTCCTTTTAAAAATGTTTTATTATTGTTTTTAAAATTTTGGTGGACAAGTTTATTGCCTGCATGTACATGAGTATACCCATGTCGCTCAATGCCTTTGGGAGACAGAAAAAAAGGTGTTGAATTCCCCTGAACTGGAGTTACAGATAGTTATGTAGGCACCTTGTGGGTTCTGGGAACACAAGCCAAGTCCCTCTGCTAGAGCAGCCAGTCCCCTTAACTGTCGACCTGCTCTCCAGCCCATATTAAATTTTCTTAACAGAATTTGTATCTTTATAAGATAAAATTGATTCACCTGCTGAGGTGTGTATTTTTCTTTTCAATTCATGTGGACCATCGTTCACATTTCTCATTCTTTATCTGTGATATATATTACCATAATTAATAAATGTTAAATAAATAATGAGGAATGACAGCCGGAAGTTCTCCCTGTGATCTTAGTTTGTGTTAAGATGATGATAAAGTGTTCATTTCAATTGTTTTTATTTACTTACTTGTCTTGATGCTATTTAAAATTCTAATGTACCAAAGAGTCTTTTTGTTAGCTTGAGGAGGAAATAGAAAATGCACTCCACAAAATGAATTTCTGTAAGAGCAAATATAAATTTGAATGAAATGAAATTAAATAGAAAACCCCATGTTTCTGTTTACCATTAACTGTGAACAAAATAAATAATTCCTCATTTTGAGTCTCTATGTTATTAAGTCTATTAAAGACGAAACAAAATTAGTTTATTTCAACTTAACTGTAATTGTGGGGATATGCTAAAAAAATTGGATGCTAAATGTAAGCGTTGTCTATAATTTTTTGCTTGTTTGTCCATACTTGCTATGATCCAGTAAAATGTAGCATGAATGTGAATAAAGATATATGAATTCTGAATACTTGATCTATTATTCTCTCATTTTTTGACAAATGTCTCTGCACCTGGCTCCTCCTTCCGTCAGAATTATAGGTAGAATGTAGAACTTTGTAGAATGAGTTCATAATTTATTTGAAATTTTTGTTTTTTATTTTTTGTGAATTTCATATATAAGTATTATCTTTGTACTACTTTTCATCTCTCCCAGTGCTCTACGAGCTTCTTAACTGCCCCCCTCACTTTCAATTATTTGTCCTCTTCTTTATTATTTACATATAGACATACATTTTTTACATACACACACATACATATCATCATCAGACATACATACAGCAAGATACATACAAACATACAATACACATACATACAAATAATGCATGAGTGATGTATGGTCTCCTGTGTACCTGTGTTTAGGGACTGCCCACTTGGAATTAGATAACACCCAGGAAGCTAGTTCCTGCAGAAAACTGCTTGTCCTCCCCTCAGCAGCTGGCAGCAAGCACCTCATCTTGAGATGGTACTCCACGAAATGTCCCGCACCCACCTTAGTATGTCAACTGGCTTTGTCATTTATAATGCAGATCTTTTTTTTTTGACTCATAGACCCTAGAGAAAACCTCACTTCTGTCCCTTCCTGAGACCAATATAATTTCTACTTATATGCTAAATATGTGTCCTTCTAATTTACAGACAAGTATACCTTTACACACTCACCAAAGAAGCATTCAACATAGAAGCTATTACAAGGTTCACAACTGATCACTGAGTGTTTTAAAATTATAGTGTGTGGGCTTTGGCAGATAATTTTGGAATAGAAGAAGCATTTCATGATTAACCTTTGTGAAAAACTGCTTGAATCCGAGTATACCTATACATTTTTTGGAACAAAAGAAATGGGGTTATCTGTGAATTGTGGCACATTCAATTGTATGAGATGACACTGATTTAAAGTCTACAGGAAATATTCTCCATGTGAGTAGAGATCCTCTAAAAGCATTTTCTCAAAGGTCAGCCATTAAAAGGAAGAAGTAAAGATAACTGAGGATGGATAAATTTTTAAAGGGTTTGAACATGCTTGTTGCCTAACTTTTATCAAGTATTTTGAGCATATTACTTATGGTTGGAGAAAATCTTTTCTTCCGTGTTATAATTTTCAAGCAAAATAACAAGCAGTACATCCTTTTATCTACCTAGCAACTACTTAATTATTGGATTATGTTGGTACTTCAATTTTCTATACAGGTAATGGTGTACAAAGTCTCTCTCATCTTTGTATCTGAGTTAACAGCCAACCTCCTATGTGATATACAGATGGAGTTTGACAAAACCAGAAGAAAAGCAGTTTTAACTCTTATTGTAGAACTCAAACTTTTACTCAAGCAGTCACCCAAACACTGTAAGTTCTCACCTATAAAACTTTTTGTTTTCAATTTTAATTATTTTCTGTACTATATAATTGAAATGTTCCTCATCAAATATTTAAATGGAAAGACCTTCCAGGGGTTTGCTGTATTGAAATGCATGCATGCCTGATTCAGTGATTCCTTTCTAGTGTTTCATGATTACATGTTATTTTATAAATTTGTATAATTTTTATTTTGTTTTTGTGGTGCTTTTATTTGTCTTTTGAGACAGGGTCTCTCTGGAATTCTGGCGGTCGCTGAACGTCGCTCGTAGACCAGGCTGTCTTGAACTCACAGAGATCGTGCCTGCCTCTGCGTCCCAAGGTGCTGGGATTAAAGGAATGCACCACCACGCCGACCTGATTCGTTAATTTAAACAAGTTTCTTTCACTTAATTCTAAGTTTAAAAGAAGGTAAATATTTTTGCCTCTACATTGGCTATACATCTGTATTTTACATTCTTACAACTTTACTTCTCCCATAGAATTATGTGATTAAATATTTATAGTGATAATTGGTATAATAGCATAATTGAAATGAAAAGAAAATTATCTTTTGTAATGTATATTGTTTTTCATTTAATTTACTTATATGGATTTTCTTCTCGGTTGAAAACATATTATCAGTTTGGGGAATTTCATAGATGTATACACATACAGTGTAGTTTAATTATATCCAAGTCTCATCTCATATTCCATATCTATGCCTCCCAAATTAATGTCCTTGTCGTATGTAAACTAGGGTCCAATTAGCATTGTCCAAGTATGTGCATGGGTAAGGCCATCTACTGGAGCAGCAGGCAATCTACCAGGGCCACACTCCTAAAGAAAAATGATCTCCACCTCTGCTGAGAGCTACTCACTAGTGGTGGGGTCTCATGAGCCTGTCCCCCTGCATACCTGAATGCTGATTTTCTGATCTTGTGCAGGTCTTGTGCAGATAGCTATAACTGCTTTAGTTCATACCTGTCATGTTCTGAGCGTGGTCCCTGACTCTGGCTCTTAACAAACTTTTGACCTTTTCAATAGCTTATAACTTTTTAAGGGAAAAGACAGTGTGATTTAAGAGCCTTAATGACATATCAGCATCCACACAGACCTGTTTTGTAGTGCTATCAGACTCATTGGATTATCTACAAATGATCTGAGTAGGGATCCTACAAAAAAACCTGGAGTGACAGTTCAGCTGTCTATAGATACTTGCAACACTTGACTGTGTTTTTCTCTTCAGTTAAATGCTGGTCGAGCTTTTTAAGAACCAAGTTAAAAAAGAACTTGAGAAACATGAGGTACAAGGCCAAGTCTTTGAGTTATATAGACTTGAAAATACATTTCAAGTATTGTTTGGAAAATAGAAAACACTGTAACTTTGATATTATCACAAGAAAAAAGTTGTATATACATAGTTATAGATAGTTATATATATATATATTCACATATATTTGACACTATTATTGATGTTTTGCATTGATTTATGTACTTTGTCCTCAAAAATTCTGATTTGAGATAACTCATTTTTTATAGTTGACAAGACTGAGGCTCACAGAATTCAAATAAACCTTGAAGGCCATGCAACTAGTAAGAACAGAGCCAGAGTTTATACATCTAACTTCAGAAAATGTCTTTACTTCACCACATTGCTTCTCTAAAAGATTTAGGGTGGTGGCTCTCACCAATGAATTTATGCAGGAAAAAGATGAAAACTGCTTAATCTCTTGGTATTAAGCTGCCCAAAATGTATTTGAAATTTAATATTCTTAAACAGCATTTTTTGTTTGTCCACTTACTAAACTAAAATGCAATTTTCTTGCTATCAGAAGCACCTTACCCTTACCATCATTCCTCTGGTGTTCACTGAGTACTTCCTGTCCACTTATTCCCTGAGTCCTTTATCTTACTCTTCTACACTGTGGAGGATAAGGATCCACAGTAGGCTTTTCAAAATACAACTTTCATCATATACTCAAAGCTATTAAATGAATTCTTTACATTTAAAAGTGAATCCCAGGTGTTTACCCTTACCAAGGTTTACAGGAGATTTAGCATATCAGGTATGATGGGCTTTAGCCATTTCATGAATTATTTTTGTTTATGTTTCTGAGTGGGAATATGTTTTCATCTGCTCAGACTCCAGTTCTGCTGCGTTTCACACAAACAAAAACTTGTACCCTTCGCAAAACTTCCATCTGGTATTCCTTTGCCTGGAATGCTCTTTCCCCAGCTGTTCAAGTGATTTGATTTATTTCTTCATCATTCAGGTTTCACTTGAAATGTCATCTGAGAATACCTATCTATGATGATTTCCAAAGTAGTCTTCTGTCATTACGTATCACGTCACTCTAATTTATATTCTTGGTATCATCTATCAGCATTTGAAATAGCTTATCTTAATGTAATTAACTGTGTCAGTACACATTACCAAGGCAGTTATAAATAGAATATACATAACTATTCATCAAGCAGAACTGCAAGCATTCATGGGAAGGGGATATCTCATTAAATGACGTGGACAGTTGAAGAGCATCTGTGCTTTCTCCCCCTCCCCATGGTCGTGTTGTTTATAATCTATAATTTCATGTATTCTCCTTGTATACACATCATTTGGACTCTTTTCCCTCAGATAATCAATGTTTATAAACTAAATAAATACATCTATTATTGTGAGAGTGAGGAGATGTAAAAGAGTTTGTCTGGGAAGAACTAGACTGTACATTTGAATGCCAGCTGGAGGACTGAGGGAAGTTTTAATATAGTCTCATTAGGAATTGTTAATTTTCCTTCATTATCTACCAGATGTGACCAGTCTTTTGTTACACTGAAAGCATAATGTTTATAATCTACAAAGTTCGGTCCAAGAAACCTAAATCAAGTTATAAAAAAGTGCAAAAAAAGAAAAAACAACTCTTTGTTTTGAATTTTTTTTTTTTTTGGTCTTTTAATACAGGTCCCCTGTAGCCCCAGCTGTCCTGGAACCACCTGTTGACAGGCTGCCCTTGAACGCACAAAGATCCTCCTGCAGCGACCTCCCAATGCTAGGATTACAGGTATGAGCCCAATGGCCTGGCTGACATACTGTTGACTATGGGTTTGTTGACTTCTAGCTTTATCCCATTGTAGTCATGTAGAATACAATTAATTATTTCAGTTTTTTTGTATTTGTTAAGAATTTCTTTTTGCTCCCCCCAAAATTATAAAGGCCTTTTGCCTATAAGTAGAATATATGCAAGGAGAAAGCAGTAAGTCCCTGTTTGTCGAAGACCTGGTGTAAGCATTAAAAAAAAATGTCTTGAGATGTCACTCGCTAATGTACAATTGGCCTCTGAATGCCAGAGAACGTGTACCAAATGCCACTTAATGTAAATAAAGCAAAATTTGAATCTCTTTGGATGTTTGTTTTTTTCAAGCAAGACCCCTCCATCAGTATCAGCTAAACCTCACTGCCTGGAGATACGTGCAACAGTGGCAGCCCGATATGTATATAATATATATATATATATATATATCTATATATCTAATATATATATCTCCTATATCCCAAATCTAAATTGGCTATTAGCTCTCTCCTTGGAGGAGATATATAATAACACATGGCTGATCCATAAGCTATGTCCTCTTAGTGGTTAGGTGATGTTATAAGGCACAATAAGAATTTGTCACTCTTTATAGAGAACCACAGTTTGTTGGGATACATACCATCCAAAACATCTGTGTCTATGCTCACAACTTAGCTTTCCATAATAATTAGTACTGTTGTAAATGCCTGTTTAAATGCCTGCACATCTAATTGCTTATGCATTGTTAGTAGGATTAAAAGATACCCTGGATGAAGGGAAACAACCTGAACAGTGCAAAATGACGACCTCCAGAGAAATAGACTGTTTTTGCTTCTCACCCCACGTGTGCCCCTTCGCCCAAAGCCAGGGAACAAACTGCGGAAAGAGGAGGCATGGTAGAATGTAAGAGGTGCAGAGAGATTGTGAATCCGTGAGACTACAGCAATAAGACTGGACTCGTATTTGATCAACATGCGTGTGCATACAAGCTTCTCCCAATTGGACTATGGGAACCTTGGGTTTTGTTCAAAGTATGAACATAGATACTGTGGCTAATTGGTTTTACATGAATGTTACTTACATTTCTTGCTGCTTAGGCTTGACAATCAGCTTACCTCATGGTTGGGATTTTTGGATATTAATTGGGCTTAGTGTGAAAATAAAGTTTCAGTTCTGACCTGTCCCCGACTGCCTAGCACTCAAAATAGGCTTGAGCATCTGGCTATTTAAAACTCATGTTCCTTTGGGTTGTTAGCCTCACCCAGGGGCTACCCTGCTTCTCAGAAAAATTAAAAAAAAATAAAATTAAAGGGCGAGATGTGGGAAACGGTAGTTAAGATTGGTAAGCATGCCAAGCCATGGTACCATCCTTGGTCACACCCGAGGGGGTGGATGTAGAGCCTCTCTCCAGCCTAGATGAGCCAAAACTAAGATACTTTTGTTTTTGTTTTTGTTTTTGAGACAGGGTTTCTCTGTCACCCTGGCTGTCCTGGAACTCACTCTGTAGGCCAGGCTTGCCCTGAACTCACAAAGATCCACCTGCCTCTGCTTCCCAAGTGCTAGAATTAAAGGCATGCACCACCATGCACGGCCAAATCTAAGATACATTTAAAGTAAAATGAAACATCTCACTGAAACATAGACTCAATGTACTTAATGAAAATGTATTTGAAGCTTGCCTAATTTACCTCTCAAATCAGATGGTTGAACAAAGATACTAGTGTCAATAGGTGCACATATTCACTAGAACCAGTGCTAATATGTGAACTGAGAAGTGATTCTGGATCTATGCACCCAGCTGCACCTTCTCAAGTTGAAACAAGTTAGATTACTGTGGACCAGAATTTCACCCCTGCAGAAGCTGAAAGCTTGCAAATGTGAATGAAAGGTCCTGGAAAACCCCGGCATCTTGAGCAGAACTTCCTGTCAGGTTGACCTACTGATTAGTATGTCAATGACTGTGGAGAATATGAAAAGCTGCAGATCCATAGCCTTTTCACAAATGATTTGGGGATATCTTTAGCTCCCTAAATAGTCATTCCTTGCCCACCTCTGTTCTTTGCATTAATATCCTGTGACTAATAAGAAAAGTATTTTTATTTTTTTTCGAGACAGGGTCTCCTTGTAGCCCCAGCTGTCCTGGAACTCGCTCTGTAGACCAGGCTGGCCTTGAACTCACAAAGATCCGCCTGCCTCTGCCTCCCAAGTGCTGGGATTAAAGGCGTGCTCCACCACGCCCGGCCCACTACCAATATCTTAATACAGATATAGTTTTATAAGCCCACCATTCAACTTGCCAGTCAAAGGAATATTTATCAAATGCCTGATAGGGTATAAGAGATATAATTGGTACCCAGAGAAAATGTAGCTTTCAGGAACATTATATTTCAATAGAAGGGAACATTTATTTCACTAATTTTAATTGATTCCTTACCATGTTATTGACATTGTTGTTGGTATTTGGAATTTTCCACAGATGAAAACAGAATGACCCAGCAATTCAATTTTAAAAGTTCTATTAATGTTATATTAAAACCAAATAAGCTATCTATACAATATTACCTTCAGTGAGGTCTTTCATACTTCAAGAATTGAGGGAATCCTTGGATGGGGCCTGTATTTTAAACCTCACCTACCCACTGCTCAGGGATCATTACAGAGGAGGAGCTGGAAAGATTTTAAGAGCCAGGGCTGGGGGATGAACATAGGGAAACAGTGACTTACAGTCAACTATAAGCTGTCACATATAAACTTGTGGCACTCTAAGCATTGGACAGGGTACCCATGCCAACTGTGACAAGGTCTCAAAGTGCAGCAAGAGAAATGGGTAAGGGGATGACCCTGGATTAAGAACTATAAGAGACTGAGTACTGTTGGGTGAGTAAGAGTATGCCTTACCTAGGATTCCTAGATGTGCTGACTAGACTCCAGTGGATCTATTTGGGTTTGGCTGCATGACTGGATAGGGCTTAGGTTGGATGTTGTAATGCATGAGATATGATGGGAGGTTGGGGCATGAGGGAGAGGACTGGGTTTGTTTGGGAATCTTTGTATGAGTGGTACAAATGCTCAATAAAAAAACTGAAATGAAAAGAATTGTGGGAAGATAGAGTTATGTTGTAAGTTTGAGGTATAACTGATTTAATTTGTATAAGACTAAAAAGAAAAATATCTAGTAGGGAATTCCATGTACTGGTGGAATGAATAGTAATATTTCCCACTTGAAAATTTTACTTTGAAGACATAGACAATTTTACTTCACAGAGACCTATTCTTATATAAACTGGCAGACATTTTTCAAGCAGAAAGGCCAAAATATTGTATATCAGGCAACATAACTTTTAATGATGTTGGCTAGCTTGCATAAATATAATTTGCATCAGAGCTCAAGGGAGGGGAATAATCTAGACTTCCTTAAACACCAAATGATAAAATGTCAAGACTTGACAAGTATAAGAAAAAGCACTTAAAATCTAAATCTTAAAAGGGTCTTGGACCGTGACTTTCACAGCTAATTATTTCAAATACTAGCAAAGATGTTTTCTAAGCTCTTAATTTAGAGTTTCTTGTTCAACAAATTGAAGACATGAAAGACAATAGATCATTGTGTTTTCCTGGTATCTACTCTGCACTCTGAAAATAATTTACTTACGGGAAGCAATTTCGATTATTATAATTATAGTTTGACATTTAAAACTTATTTTTAAATTAGAACTAAATTTAAAACACTCCATTTTATAATAGAACTTGGACATGGTATTGAGTAGTATGTTAATAAATGTTGCAAAAATATTTATCCTTGTTTGGTTTTGAAACAAACTAATAAATATCTGCATAGTATGTATCATTTCTATGTTACAGGAACCTAATACAAAGCAATGCAATTATTCTACTGTGCTCGATGTCTTAAAAAGTATCAATGAGAAAAATATTTCATATTATATAAGCAGCCCTTGATTTATGAGTTTGCTTACAGTTTTTCCACTACAACATAGTACTCAAGAAACTACATGGTGGTGCACGCCTTTAATCCTAGCACTTGGGAGGCAGAGGCAGGCAGATCTCTGTGAGTTCAAGGCCAGCCTGGTCTACAGAATGAGTTCCAGGACAGCCAGAGCTACAGGGAGACCCTGTCTCAAAAAGACCAAAAAAAAAAAAAAAAAAACAATAAAAAAAGAAACTACAAAGGATACTCCAACTTTATTATAAAGTAAGCTTTTTGTTAGATGACTTGCCCCGATAATATGACGGATTTGGTACATAAAATGTATTGAATGCATTTTGTGGGTCTAAAAGAGTATTTAAGAGCATTGACTGCTCTTGCAGAAGACCTGGTTTTGATACCTAGCCGCCCACATGACAGCTAACCACCATCCACAACTCCAGTTCCAGGGTAAACTAACACTTTTCGACCTCCATAGGCATTGTATGACATGGGTGCACTTAATACACATGCAGAAAATACATTCATACACATAAAATTAAAACACAATTAAAATATTTAAATCCATTTTTGTTTTGAGATGTTTTCAATTAATGGACCAACTATAAGGATGCTTGGCATGTAAACTGAAGAACATCTAAAACAGTAGAGTTGTGAAGGAATAGACGAAACAAAATATTTTACTCCTTTTAGGATTGCTCTTTTGCCTATACACTGCTCAGATAAATGACCATATCCTCCTTGTTTATTCTGAGACACTTTTCTTTCTTATTGCAAAGTGATCACCTAATATGTAAATATGAATTTGGAGAAACTTTAATATTCTGTATTCTACCATTCCAAGTATCTGAAATGAAAAGATGTTGATTCTCGTCAAAGGAAAAAAAAAAACAAAACTATTAGTATTCAAGAGCACAAATTCTAATGTTCACTAATTTTTTATTTTTTATTTTGAGTCAGAGTCTCAAATTGTAGCCACTGCTGCCAGAAAACTGGCTGTGTAGACTGGACTTATCTTGAGCACACAGATATCTGCCTTCCTCTTAGTGTTCATTTATTGATGGAAATGGGAATAAACTATATCCTGTTTGGTGGTAAGAGAAGAATATTATTAACTTGCATTGCTTTACATTGTTTACATTATTATTAATACTAAAACATCAATAAAACATTTAATTATGAAGCTAAGAAATGTTTTAAGTCTACTGCTTGTGATAAGGAAAAAAAAAAGAGAATTTAGAAATCCACACTTTTTGGACCTATTAGGAAACCGAAGTTTGGTGGTGAACCAACAAGCTGCTAGAGTGGGAGTCCATTCCTGGCATTCAGGGGGGTTAGTTTTTTTTTTTTTCCTTTTGCCTATGTTGTCTAGAAAAACCAATGATCCCCCTGTAACAGGATAACTCCTTTACATATATAAATATCTATATCTATATATCTATGTTTATCTATCTATCTAGATAGATAGATATTATATAATCTAAGAAGCTTCTATCTGCTATCTATCTAGACTTATCTAGACAGGATTTATCTAGATAGATACTTCTTAGATTATATAATATCTATCTATCTACCTATCTGTCTGTCTATCTATCTGTCTGTCTGTCTGTCTGTCTGTCTGTCTATCTATCTATCAATCATCTATCTATCTAGATTTATCTAGACAGGATTTATCTAGATAGATAGATACTATATAATCTATCTATATCTATCTATCTATCTATCTATCTATCTACTATATAAATAGATAGATATTATATAATCTAAGAAACTTCTAAAAGGACACCTTTTCCTATAGCTCTTTCTTTTAAAAAATTTTTTTTATTTATTTCTTTTATGTGTATGAATGTACTATCTGCATGCAGGTCTGTGCACCCGTGTGGTGCAATGCCGCGGAGGTCAGAAGAGGGCGTCGGATTCCCCTGGAACTGGAGTCAAAGACGGTTCTCAGCTGCCATGTGGGTGCTGGGAATTGAACCTGGGTCCTCTGCAAGAGCAGTCAGCGCTCTTAACCGCTAGGCCATCTCTCCAGCCCCTATAGCTTTTTCTAAAGGCCTTTGGTTTACTTCTCCCTCTCTAACTTTCCTCCTCTGCCCTGCCCTCCCTTTTCTCCCACCTTTATCCTTCCTAGTAGAATGTTCTTTCCCCCTTCATATCGCATTCTACAGTCCCTCTTGGGAAGCTGCCCCTGCTCCCTGTGGTCATTTATTAATTTTTTGATCACTCAGTATTTTCAAATTAAAAATGCATATCTAAGATTTCAAAGATAGAATTCAGTTATGAGAAAGCATATGTGGTGTTTGTCTTTATGAGTCTGGACTACCTCACAAAGGATGCTTCAGGTTCCATCCATTTACCTATGAATTTCATAATTCCTTTTTCAAAGATGCCACACATATGTGCTCCATTCAATAGTTGATGGAAATGTAAGTTGTTTCTAATTCCTGGCTATTATGAAAAGGACAGCAATGTACACGGATAAGCAGGTTTTTCTGTGATAGGGTATACAGTTTTTTGGAGTGGTATGGCTGGATCATAGAGGTAGATCAATTTCAAGCTTTTTATGGAATATCAGTGCTGTACCTCAAGCAATACTGGCCATTGTCCTTGTTCCTGGTTTCTACCAGAACAGGAGGGAAAGTTACACAAATGAGTTGTAGAATGAACAAGGAAAAAACTAAGCTGGTGTTGACTTCAGGGCTTCATCTCTACTGGTTAGCATTCATAGTGCTGGAAGGGACTAGACATGCTATTGGAAGGAAAAAAAGTATCATTCTTACTCAGTTGTGAATCCTGTAAACTACAATAATAACTGGACTGGAAAGCTAAGCCCACCAATGCAACAGTGGCAAAAATTATGGGAATAACCAACCATTCTTTAACTGCATTTAAGTTTTTCTTCCTAAGATAAAGCCCAAAGGTGACATTGATAACATTCATCAGAATCTGATGCTAGAGGGGCCACAGGACATAGAGAAGGACCCAATACTAGTTTTCTAATAAATGGTTATCATATTAAACTGTCTCTTAATGACTTATTTTCCTACCCATAAATTAATGCATCTCTCTACTCATTGGAGAAGTGTTCTTATACAACAGATGGCGATTAACACAAAATCTCAAAACTGACCAATGTGGAGAGAAGACGGTGCAGAATATTTATCCATGAATAGGATATTTATGTCCAACTTCTGCCTCTCAATGCTCAGGGTCATTGGGGAAGAGGGTTCAGAAAGATTTTAAGAGCCAGAGATGGTGAATGTCCAAGAGGTGCTGCTGTTTTCCAGATAGCTGGTGAGTTATGAACTCATATGAACTCACAGCAACCACTGGTGACAACACAAGACCTAAGAAACCTGGAGAAAAACTGAGAAACAGCCATGAGGAAGTGGGTAAGAAGTTCCAACCTCACCCAAGAAGATAGTGGCAATGGAAGGGGCAGAGAAAATCTCAGCATGGGGCTCTTGTCAGGTTAACCAAGCTCCAATGGATGGACCTGCACTGAAGGTTATTTGGAGACACAAATGACAATCTATAGGCTTTATTTTATACATAATAGAGTACATTAAATTGGGAGGCAGCAACAAGGGGAATTGAGGATGAGGAGACAGATCTAAATATCACTAAAGTATATTGTATGAAAATCACAAAAATTCAATAAAAGTAACAAAATCTACCAAAACATGAAGGACTTACAACTAAGATCTTTTATTTAAAGAGTCAGAACATGTTCAAATGGAGATAACACTTGATGAGATTTTTAATTGGTTGAGGTTGAATGTGGACTAGCATGGGAGTCAAAATGTGAAGCAACTAGAATTTCAGCACTGAGCACCCTGATTCTGTCCAAAGTTTTATCTTCAGGAATAGAATAAATTTGTAATGATAAAAACCCAAGAAAAATCTGTTCTTCTGGGAAGAAGGAGAGGAAAGCTAACTTTTGTGAATTATGCCTGGAAAATTATGCAGAAGGACTTTCATAACAAAGACCAACTTTAAGGAGCTTTAATTAATTGTGGGAAAGTACCTTGCCTTTAGGATTACAGTCTACTCAATTTTCCTGTATCAGCTAAGGGCCGGTATAAAGGGAGACAAGATACTACAAACTCCTATGTCAATCACATTCCAGGGACAGAGACCACCAAAGTTTGGGATTTATAAATAAAGGACAAATCTTATCCATATTATACATCCCAGTAAGAGGGCTCAGGTATAACAACAGTGGGTAGCAACAAAGTAGGGAGGCTGGAAGAACTTGTTTTGGACACCTTCAGTGTTGGTGGAGAATGTGAACCTGTTAAACAGACCCTAGTTCCTAGAAATTCACATAAATATTCATGTTAGAGGCCTATTTATATCAGATCCTATTATCGGTTACATTATACCCCACTTTGAACAATAAAATTAATTATAGGCTAAAAAGAAAACAACAGCAACAACAAAACAACCATATCTTAAAAGACAATTAGGGGCTGACCTAATTACAGAGGACCCGGGTTCAATCCCCACCACCCACATGGCTCCTGAGAACCATCTGAAACTCCAATTCCAGGAGAACTCCAGTTCCAGGGCAATCCGACACCCTCCTCTGACCTCCGCAGCATTGCACGACACGGGTGCACAAACCTGCATGAACACAGTACATTCATACACATACAGAAATAAATAAAATAAAAAAAGACAATTGAACTATAATTTGATAGAATAACAATTGAAATAGTTATTCAAAAGGTAAGTGGAAGAAGAGGCAATATGTCAGAAAAGGACAGAAAAGAACATAAAATAGTAGAAGGATCAAAAAAGACAAATAAGGAAATGAAGAAATGCAAAGGATGATGAATAGCTTTGATAGATTTATCACTAGAGTGGTTATCATTGAGAAAGGAATTAGTGGGCTTAAAGACATGCCAAAAGGAAGTTTTCAGGCAAAACATAAAGAAATAATAACATAATGAGAACAATTTTTCAAAAACTGTGACAAGATATATTTAAGAACCTTGAGAGCTTAAAAAACTTAATAAACTATATTAACTAATTATGCAAGAAACAGAATATCAAGCATGACAAATATGAGTAAAACAACCTACCAGACAAAAGTGTATATACCTATGGTGTTCAAATTACAGAAAATCAGGGGATTGAGAGAAGACTCAGTGGTTAAAAGCACTGGCTGCACTTCCACAGCACCTGGATTTGGTGCCTAGGATCCCTGCTTGGTAACTGTCAGCTGCTTGTAATTCCAGTACCAGAGGATCAAGTGTTCTGGACTTCACAGATATCTACATACATGTATTGCACATAAATACACTCTGGCACTCATACATACACATTAAGTAGATCAAAAATCCCTGTGTATATATCTAACAGCAGATAATCAAGACATATGTTAAAAATGTGACAGAATTTCATGACATACATACATAAGTTTTATAGCTTTTCAATAATGGATCCATTAAATGGGCCAAAAATGACCTAAACAGTGATGATTCTAAAGTTTATAGAGAAAAAGACCCTAATTAGGTGATACTGCAGGAAAACAAAACAACAAACAGACCGAAAGCAAGTTGAGGGATCACATAACCTGATTTCCAGTTCCTAATACTAAAGTTATCAAGGCATATGGTGTTGTAAAAAGAAAATGCATATATAAATGAGTGAAACAGAACAGAAAAATCCAGGAAATTAAAATGTACAGGAATTGTCAATTATCATTGCTGGTGAAGCACTGGAGGCGATTCATTGGACAAAGAAGCCTACAAGAAATGAATGTCCACAGATAGCAATAATTATGGATACCTAGACTCAAAGTTTTTTTTTTCTCTTTTTGAGACAGTCTCTCCCTTTAGTCTCAGTTGGCCTGGAGCTCACTATGTAGACCAGGAGGGGCCTGGAATTCACAGAATCCACCTGCCTCTGCCTCTCAAGTGCTGGGATTAAAGGCGTGTACCACCACGCCCGGCATAGACTCAAACTTGACTATTTCACAAACATCAACCCAAACAGAACCAAACACTTTAACAGAGGAAAAAGAGACAAATACTCCTTGAAGAACTCTTAGAGATTTATATACATTTACTATTATTATATACATTATTATTAATATACATTAGTATATATATTATAAATATACATTATTATTATCCTTGAGTAGAAGACACAATGTCTTCATTTTGTAAATGCTGGCATAATGGCTCTTCAGTGAGCTGAGCATGGCTGTCAGGCTGGTGCCATGAATAACTTCATAATGGGGAGACACTGCAAGGTGCTCGAGGATAGGGTCCATATTGATAAATCATGGTGAAACCATATACATTTAAGGGAATGTGAGAAGAAAGAATTTTTTTCTCTGTGGCTTTTTTCCTAAAAATCTATAACCTCAATCTAATCTTGAGAAATCATTAAGAAAATCTGATACAAGGACATTCTTGAAATTACTCAGCCAGTACTTTTCAAAACTCTCAAGGCAATCCAATAAGAAGGGAAATCCAAGAAATTTTAATAGCCAGTTGGAGGCTAGAGAGAAATGAGGAGGAAATATCCTATGGTACCCAGAATACCTAATAGATGGGCTGGGCTCAAAACGGACATTAAGTCAGACCTAAGGATAAGAATACCCTATGGACTTCAGTTAACATCATTTCATCACTTCTTCATTATTTATAAAAATCATATCATATTCATATTTTATTTATATGAGATATTAATGACAGAAGAAACTAAATTTGAATTTTATGAGGGCTCTGTACTATGAGCAGTATCTCTGTAAGCTAAAACTATTAAAAGTATATTCTTAATGTTTCTTGAAAAATTATTTTCCTTTTAAAAATGTTTTATTTATTGTTTTTAAAATTTTTGTGGACAAGTTTATTGCCTGCATGTACATGAGTATACCCATGTCGCTCAATGCCTTTGGGAGACAGAAAAAAAGGTGTTGAATTCCCCTGAAACTGGAGTTACAGATAGTTATTAGGCACCTTGTGGGTTCTGGGAATCAAAGCCAAGTCCTCTGCTAGAGCAGCCAGTCCCCTTAACTGTCGAACCATCTCTCCAGCCCATATTTTATTTTCTTAACAGAATTTGTATCTTTATAAGATAAAATTGATTCACCTGCTGAGGTGTGTATTTTTCTTTTCAATTCATGGAACCATCGTCAACATTTCTCATTCTTTACTGTGATATATATTACCATAATTAATAAATGTTAAATAAATAATGAGGAATGACAGCCGGAAGTTTCCCTGTGATCTTAGTTTGTGTTAAGATGATGATAAAGTGTTCATTTCAATTGTTTTTATTTACTTACTTGTCTTGATGCTATTTAAAATTCTAATGTACCAAAGAGTCTTTTTGTTAGCTTGAGGAGGAAATAGAAAATGCACTCCACAAAATGAATTTCTGTAAGAGCAAATATAAATTTGAATGAAATGAAAATTAAAATAGAAAACCCCATGTTCTGTTTACTATTAAACTGTGAACAAATAAATAATTCCTCATTTTGAGTCTCTATGTTATTAAGTCTATTAAAGACGAAACAAAATTAGTTTATTTCAACTTAACTGTAATTGTGGGGATATGCTAAAAAAATTGGATGCTAATGTAAGCTTGTCTTTATTTTTTTCTTGTTTGTCCATACTTGCTATGATCCAGTAAAATGTAGCATGAATGTGAATAAAGATATATGAATTCTGAATACTTGATCTATTATTCTCTCATTTTTTGACAAATGTCTCTGGCTGGCTCCTCCTTCCTCAGAATTATAGGTAGAATGTATAACTTTGTAGAATGATTCATTAATTTATTTTAAATTTTTGTTTTTTTATTTTTGTGAATTTCATATATAAGTATTATCTTTGTACTACTTTTCATCTCTCCCAGTGCTCTACGAGCTTCTTAACTGCCCCCCTCACTTTCAATTATTTGTCCTCTTCTTTATTATTTTACATATAGACATACATTTTTAAATACACACACATACATATCATACATACATACATACATACATACATACATACAAACATACATACATACATACATACATACATAATGCAATGAGTGATTTAGTAGTGCTCCTGTGTACCTGTGTTTAGGGCTGCCCACTTGGAATTAGATAACACCCAGGAAGCTAGTTCCTGCAGAAAACTGCTTGTCCTCCCCTCAGCAGCTGGCAGCAAGCACCTCATCTTGAGATGGTACTCCACGAAATGTCCCGCACCCACCTTAGTATGTCAACTGGCTTTGTCATTTATATGCAGATCTTTTTTTTTTGACTCATAGACCCTAGAGAAAACCTCACTTCTGTCCCTTCCTGAGACCAATATAATTTCTTACTATATTCTAAATAAGTGTCCTTCTATTTACAGACAAGTATACCTTTAGCCACTCACGAAAGAAGCTTCAACATAGAAGCTATTACAAGGTTCACAACTGATCACTGAGTGTTTTAAAATTATAGTGTGTGGTGCTTTTGCAGATAATTTTTGGAATAGAAGAGCATTTCATGATTAACCTTTGTGAAAAACTGCTTGAATCCGAGTATACCTATACATTTTTTGGAACAAAAGAAATGGGGTTATCTGTGAATTGTGGCACATTCAATTGTATGAGATGACACTGATTTAAAGTCTACAGGAAATATTCTCCATGTGAGTAGAGATCCTCTAAAAGCATTTTCTCAAAGTCAGCCATTAAAATGAAGAAGTAAAGATAACTTGAGGATGGATAATTTTTAAAGGGTTTGAACATGCTTGTTGCCTAACTTTTATCAAGTATTTTGAGCAATTACTTATGGTTGGAAAAACTCTTTTCTTCCTGTTATAATTTTCAAGCAAAAATAAAAGCAGTACATCCTTTTATCTACCTAGCAACTACTTAATTATTGGATTATGTTGGTACTTCAATTTTCTATACAGGTAATGGTGTACAAAGTCTCTCTCATCTTTGTATCTGAGTTAACAGCCAACCTCCTATGTGATATACAGATGGAGTTTGACAAAACCAGAAGAAAAGCAGTTTTAACTCTTATTGTAGAACTCAAACTTTTACTCAAGCAGTCACCCAAACACTGTAAGTTCTCACCTATAAAATCTTTTTGTTTTCAATTTTAATTATTTTCTGTACTATATAATTGAAATGTTCCTCATCAAATTATTTAAATGGAACAGGACCTTCCAGGGGTTTGCTGTATTGAAATGCATGCATGCCTGATTCAGTGATTCCTTTCTAGTGTTTCATGATTACATTTATTTTATAAATTTTATAAATTTTTATTTTGTTTTTGTGGTGCTTTTTTATTTGTCTTTTTGAGACAGGGTCTCTCTGGAACTCTGGCTGTCCTGGAACTCGCTCCGTAGACCAGGCTGGTCTTGAACTCACAGAGATCTGCCTGCCTCTGCCTCCCAAGTGCTAGGATTAAAGGAATGCACCACCACGCCCGACTCATGATTGTATTTAAACAAGTTTCTTTCACTTAATTCTAAGTTTAAAAGAAGGTAAATATTTTTGCCTCTACATTGGCTATACATCTGTATTTTACATTCTTACAACTTTACTTCTCCCATAGAATTATGTGATTAAATATTTATAGTGATAATTGGTATAATAGCATAATTGAAATGAAAAGAAAATATCTTTGTATCTGTATATTGTTTTCATTTTAATTTACTTATATATTTTCTTCTCGGTTGAAAACATATTATCAGTTTGGGGAATTTCATAGATGTATACACATACAGTGTAGTTTAATTATATCCAAGTCTCATCTCATATTCCATATCTATGCCTCCCAAATTAATGTCCTTGTCGTATGTAAACTAGGGTCCAATTAGCATTGTCAGTATGTGCATGGGTAAGGGCCATCTACTGGAGCACAGGCAATCTACCAGAGCCACACTCCTAAAGAAAAATGATCTCCACCTCTGCTGAGAGCTACTCACTAGTGGTGGGGTCTCATGAGCCTGTCCCCCTGCATACCTGAATGCTGATTTTCTTGATCTTGTGCAGGTCTTGTGCAGATGCTCATAACTGCTTTAGTTTCATACCTGTCATGTTCCTGAGCAGTGGTCCCTGAGCTCTGGCTCTTACAAACTTTTGACCTTTTCAATAGCTTATAACTTTTTAAGGGAAAAGACAGTGTGATTTAAGAGCCTTAATGACATATCAGCATCCACACAGACCTGTTTTGTAGTGCTATCAGACTCATTGGATTATCTACAAATGATCTGAGTAGGGATCCTACAAAAAAACCTGGAGTGACAGTTCAGCTGTCTATAGATACTTGCAACACTTGACTGTGTTTTTCTCTTCAGTTAAATGCTGGTCGAGCTTTTTAAGAACCAAGTTAAAAAAGAACTTGAGAAACATGAGGTACAAGGCCAAGTCTTTGAGTTATATAGACTTGAAATACATTTCAGTATTGTTTGAAAATAGAAAACACTGTAACTTTGATATTATCACAAGAAAAAAGTGTATCATTCATTTATATATAGTATATTATATTATATATTCACATATATGTGACACTATTATTGATGTTTTGCATTGATTTATGTACTTTGTCCTCAAAAATTCTGATTTGAGATAACTCATTTTTTATAGTTGACAAGACTGAGGCTCACAGAATTCAAATAAACCTTGAAGGCCATGCAACTAGTAAGAACAGAGCCAGAGTTTATACATCTAACTTCAGAAAATGTCTTTACTTCACCACATTGCTTCTCTAAAAGATTTAGGGTGGTGGCTCTCACCAATGAATTTATGCAGGAAAAAGATGAAAACTGCTTAATCTCTTGGTATTAAGCTGCCCAAAATGTATTTGAAATTTAATATTCTTAAACAGCATTTTTTGTTTGTCCACTTACTAAACTAAAATGCAATTTTCTTGCTATCAGAAGCACCTTACCCTTACCATCATTCCTCTGGTGTTCACTGAGTATACCTGCCTTATTCCTGAGTCTTTATCTTACTCTTCTACAATGTGGAGGATAATGATCCACAGTAGGCTTTTCAAAATACAACTTTCATCATATACTCAAAGCTATTAAATGAATTCTTTACATTTAAAAGTGAATCCCAGGTGTTTACCCTTACCAAGGTTTACAGGAGATTTAGCATATCAGGTATGATGGGCTTTAGCCATTTCAATGATCTATTTTTTTTTTTCTGAGTGGAATATGTTTCATCTGCTCAGACTCAAATTCTGCTGCGTTCCACAAACAAAAAGCTTGTCCCTTCTCAAAAACTTCCATCTGGTATTCCTTTGCCTGGAATGCTCTTTCCCCAGCTGTTCAAGTGATTTGATTTATTTCTTCATCATTCAGGTTTCACTTGAAATGTCATCTGAGAATACCTATCTATGATGATTTCCAAAGTAGTCTTCTGTCATTACGTATCACGTCACTCTAATTTATATTCTTGGTATCATCTATCAGCATTTGAAATAGCTTATCTTAATGTAATTAACTGTGTCAGTACACATTACCAAGGCAGTTATAAATAGAATATACATAACTATTCATCAAGCAGAACTGCAAGCATTCATGGGAAGGGGATATCTCATTAAATGACGTGGACAGTTGAAGAGCATCTGTGCTTTCTCCCCCTCCCCATGGTCGTGTTGTTTATAATCTATAATTTCATGTATTCTCCTTGTATACACATCATTTGGACTCTTTTCCCTCAGATAATCAATGTTTATAAACTAAATAAATACATCTATTATTGTGAGAGTGAGGAGATGTAAAAGAGTTTGTCTGGGAAGAACTAGACTGTACATTTGAATGCCAGCTGGAGGACTGAGGGAAGTTTTAATATAGTCTCATTAGGAATTGTTAATTTTCCTTCATTATCTACCAGATGTGACCAGTCTTTTGTCACTGAAACATAATGTTATAATCTACAAAGTTCATGTCCAAGAAACCTATAATCAAGTTATAAAAAAGTTGCAAAAAAAGAAAAAAAAAACTCTTGTTTTGAATTTTTTTTTTTTTTTTGGTCTTTTTAAGACAGGGTCTCCCTGTAGCCCGGGTGAAGGGAAGGGGAGCTATGCAGAAAAGGAGATGGACATTTGTTAACCTCCATGTGGGTGTTGGGAACTAAACCTGGGTCCTCTAGAAGAGCAGGCAGTGCTCCTAACTGTTGAGCTGTGTCTCCAGCCCCTTGTGTGTGCTTTTTAAGACAGGGTCTCTGTCTGTGGCCTAAGCTGGGTTGGAACTTGCAGCCTTTCTTCTGCCTCAGTGAGCCACCACACTCAGCTAGACATGGCATATTTTAAAATCTGGGATCTAGATCAGCTGGGCGTGGTGGCGCATGCCTTTAATCCTAGCACTTGGGAGGCAGAGGCAGGCGGATCTTTTTGAGTTCAAGGCCAGCCTGGTCTACAGAGCGAGTTCCAGGACAGCTGGGGCTACAGGGAGACCCTGTCTCGAAAAGACCAAAAAAATAAAAAAAAAAAAAAAATAAATAAATAAATAAATAAATAAAAATAAATAAAATA
>VZQC01004118.1:585057-599783 GCA_009823505.1 Rhizomys pruinosus
ACTTTCTTTGGAGTTGTCATTTTGGACTCTAGTCTGTTCAGGTTGTTTCCCTTCGTGGGTTGACAGCTTTTCCAGTGATACCTTTTTAGTCATACTAACAAAGCACAAGCAATTGGATGTACAGGCATTTAAGCAGTACTAATTATTATGTCAAGCTAAGCTGTGAGCCTAGACACAGATGCTTGGATAGTATGCTAATCCGCAACTGTGGTTTCTCTATAAAGGGTGACAAGTTCTTATTGTGGCTTATAACATCTCCTAACCACTAGAGGACATAAGTTTGTGGCATCCACTGTGAGTTATTCCTCCAAGGAGAGAGCTAATAGCCAATTAGATTTGGGATATATATAGACACTTGGCTGCCACTGTTGCACATTATGTCCATATCTTATAATAAGGGTTAATAATAATTAATCTTTATTTTACAATGTTTTTAAAATTGTTACTAGTACTTTTAGTATTTTCATAAATGTTTTAGTACTTTTAGTTATTCACAATCAACATCTTAAAAGTATTTTTGCTTTATCTGTTCAATCTAAATTATAAGCAAATTTTTTACATCTTTTGAATGACAAAGTTGACAGATTCTTTCATTTCCAGGAAACCATTCAAATATGTGCTCATGTCTTACAAATTATTTCAAACAACTCCCAATTTATATTCTCCTCAAATAATATAACCTGAAATGTTTACACATTTAAGATATTACTTATTTTTCTTATTTTTATTTTTATTTATTTATTTATTTATTTATTTATTTATTTATTTATTTTTTGATCTTTTTGAGACAGGGTCTCTCTGTAGCCCCAGCTGTCCTGGAACTCACTCTGTAGACCAGGATGGCCTTGAACTCACAGAGATCCACCTGCCTCTGCCTCCTGAGAGTGCTAGGATTAAAGGCATGCACCATCACACCCGGCTATTTTTTTTATATTTTTGAGACAGGGTCTCCCTTTAGTCTCAGCTGGCCTGGAGCTCACTCTGTAGATCAGGCTGGCCTTGAACACTCACAGAGATCTGCCTGTGTTTGCCTCCCGAGTGCTGTAACTAAAAGCATGCATCACCACGCCCAGTGCTATTTTTCTTATTTTTAAATATTTATTTTATTAATTTTTTAATTGTGTGCGAGTATCTTCCCTTGGGTGCCATTGTCTAGGGGGTCAGATGTGGATGATCACCCTGGTGCTGGAGACTTGTGCAATAGAGAGCTGTCTGATGTGTGCTCTTAGAATCAAACTTGGGTCCTCTGCAAGAGCATTACATACTTTTAAAGGCTGAGATATCTCTCCAGTGTTTCCATTCTTTCATTTTAAATGCAATCAGAATATATTACATATATGTATGCAATTGACAAAGTACAAATTTAGCTAAGAAAATAGAAAAACTGCATTACATTTTGCATAATCATTACTTACTACCACTCAAACTGATCTTGAAACCTTATCAACTTTGACTCTATTTCAATTAGCCAAAAATACTGATTTCAGTATTGACAAGCTGCATTATCCATCGAAGCACAGTATACTTTCAGTTGTTAAACCCAATTACCTGTCCTTTAATTCAACTTAAAACTAGGTTTTAAACAGTTCAGTCTTCCTTTTGCTACCAAAACCCAATTTTTCCAATTTGTGTTATTCAGTCACATTCAGAAATACTTGGTTTATGGAAACATTTTTACTAAAAATGTGTATGTGTTTTGCTGCTGATGCTGTGTAACATTTATTTAATCAAGAAAATGGGTTGAATTGCCTAGAAAGAACCCTTCAATTACACCTTAGTAACTGAGTATTTGTAATGTATGGGAACTGCCACTAGATGGAAATCACAGACCACACTGATTTCACATCTAAATTAAAATTAATTTGTACCTATTTGGGGATGATGCTCCACACTAGTTTTCCAACTTTCCACCCCAGATAATTATCAAACTAATTATCTATTTAGCTATCTACATCTAAATATATTGATATCAATGTCTGTGTCTACATACACATATAAATACTGCTATATATGTTTAGATGTTATATAGCTTAAGAAATTATCATTTCGATAGAATTTCATTTATGTTCTTATATCATTTGAAAACTGAAAGGACAGTTAACTTGTTGAGATCCTTTATTTTCCATTATTTTATTTAATTAGTTGAACACTTACCCAATAATAATCTAATTCAAAAGACATTAAATACTCATTTCTCTAGTCTCCACCTTTTTCTATTAGAAAGTATTATTTGCCTTAATCTCAGTTTGCTATGTTAAATTAATCTTCTCTTAATATCTGGAAACTCAGAAAATAAAATTACTGGTCCTGTTGTAATGATACATTGGATAAGTACAAGTATATGACACATGGAATCACTAATTAAGATTATTAAACGTTTCCACTGGACATGGTATTTTCACTAATGGTTCTCACTTTGCTTCATGGTTTCAGTTACATTAAGCTATTCTTGCTCATGATAATCTCCACTTTCTGAAGTCTAGAAAGAAAGTCAAGGCATTAGAGTCCATGTGATAATTAGGGTTTGTAAAATTATTGGTATGAATTTCATACAATATATTTTTTAATTTAATTTTTATTTTTGGTGAATTTTTGTGATTTTCATATACTATTTTTGATGGCATTTATAGTCACTCCTCTCTTCCCATTGCCCCCCACTGTCCTCTAGCAAATTTAATGAACTGTCTTACTACATAGAGTATGCTTTGCGTCCCCCAGTGCCCTTCAGTGTAGGTTCATCCATTGAGCCCTCCTAGAGTCTCAGCTCTGTAATACAGTCTTTCTGATTAAGCGGTCATCATAAATATATCTTGATCATATTAAAATTCTTCCCTTATCCTCACCCTGTCTTATGACCCCTGCCCCATTTCATGCGCGCGCGCGCGCTCGCACACACACACGTAAATTTGTGTCCCCAAATGCATTTTGGTGTTTCCATGTCAACTTGCCACATTGAAGAGTCACCTGGGGAGAAAGCCTCCTCAGTTGAGAAACTGTTTATATCAGGTTGGTCTGTGGCCATGTGTGGGGCGATTGTCTTGACTTTTATTTGAGGGAGGAAGAAATACTTTGAATCTGACGTCTCCTAAACAATGGACTGTAACCTGGGACTGTAAGCACAATGATCCCCTGTCTTCCTTCAGTTGATTTCGGTCAGAGTATTTAATTACAGCAATATGAACAACACTAGAACTGGCAATGCCATAGCCAGAAGCTGGGGGTGTCACTAGGGGTTCTCTCAAAGATGCCCTGAGACTCCTGCATCATTTCTAGCAGTGGGTATGGTGGTCCACTTTTATTGTAATTGCCATTCTTATGAATGTTGTTATCATAATACGTTGCTAAATTTCACATGAGAAATTCTATATTCTGCCTTCTCTCTCCTCCTAAGGCAAAGTACTTTGAAACAATTGAGTATATAAGCCTTCATCTGCTTCTTGTTTAATAAAAAGGGTATTACTAGAGAGTTTTATGTAGTCCAAGATAGTATTCTCAAGAAATGTTAGAGAAGAAGTTAGCTTTGAGGAAATAATTTTGTCTAAAAAATGTTAAAGGTCTTTTTGCTTACCAAAATTTCAAAAGTTGACAGAATTTTTTAAAGTCTCTTACCTTTTGGAGAAAATAATATCAATAGATTAAACAAGAGCTTTGTATCTGCTTTTTTATTAACCATGATACTGAGTGACATCAGTAATGCTTGCTTTCCAATGGGTAAAGAACAGTTATTGCCAGACCACATGTATACATTAGGTTTCTAAGAATAGCTTAAAATCTTGATATATGCTACCTCATTTGACTCAACTGCAACAATTATATTATAAATTACAGATTATTATGAAAATATTTTAAGTCTACTTCATTCAATAACCATTCCAAATACTATTATTGATAACATTCTTTTCTAAGAATTAAGAACAATTACTATTTTCTGTGTAGGAGGCTAACAAAAACATAAATAGATGTGACCATGTGTTTACTTTTGTGTTTATGGGTCCATTCAGATATAGTACTTGAAATAAAATGAAGTAAACTCATGTTATGCAATGCACATAGAATAAATTCTGTGTTAGCTAGTATCTGTACCAGTGGACATTTTCAAAAGGCATTCGATCATAAAGGACAAAATGGTTTGATTATGCAGGTGATTCTAAATTATTCTGATACCTTGTGTTTATTTGTTCCATTCTGAAACTGGCTTATCATATTGCTGGCATTTGCATTCATAGAAATAATTAGTCTGAAACATAAAAAAAAATCCCTATTATATGATTCAAGGTAATCGAATTTCCTTAATGCAAGTAAAATCAATGTGTAGCTATGAGCAGTAGTCCTAAAACCTTTACTTCAAATTAAAGATAATTAAACTAGAGGGTTTTCACAACATGGGGAAATTTTCAAGTTTGGGGGAGGTTTTGTTATGTTCATTGCAATACATATTAGTGAAACATCAATATAATTGAATATAATTCAAGCAGACATTCAATTAAAACCCTACTGCATCCCAAATATGTTGAATTGAGAATTCCATCTAAATTACTGATGTTTCAGAGACATAAACTATTGGGATAAATAGCTAGTGATTACATGTCCCCCATATCCTTTACTGCCCAGTAAAATTGCAAAGTTGTTTATCTTTCCTATATTTTCGATTCCTTATGCATAACATGAAAGAATTGAAATTTTTTTTTGTTTTTTTTGAGACAGGGTCTCCCTGTAGCCCAGATTGTCCTGGAACTCGCTATGTAGATTAGGCTGACCTTGAAGGAGAGTTCTATCTGCCTCTGCCTCCCAAGTGCTGGCATTAAAGGCACCTCCACGGAATTGCACGACATTGGTGCACAAACCTACATGCAGACAGTACATTCATAGACATAAAAAAATAAATAAAATAAAGGCATGCACCACCACACCTGGCAAGATTTGAACATTTTAAAATAATCATTTAGATGCATAAAATTCTGCCATCATTTTACTTACTGACAGAAGAACAAAAGATTTAAGATTCTCCTAGTTAGATTAGAAAATGAAGTTATAGTCTTCCATATTAAGTAGGAGCTTATTCTTTCACTCTCCCAAACAATACAAAAAATTAAAAACATTCAAAGTAAATATGACCTATTGATTTATTTTCTTACAGTCAATTCCAACACTTGTGATTCTGTTTGGTGTTAGTTAATTTTCTCTTTGTTACTCTGAAAATGTAAATTTAAGGAGGAAGGGTTTATTGTGACCAACAGTTCCAGGTTTATAGTCTGTCATGTTGGAGACATAATGGTATCAGGAATTTGGGGCAGCTGTTCACACTGTATCCACAGTCAGGAAAGAGGTACAAAGGAATGTCTGTGCTGGGCACCCTTTATCTTTTTTAATTAGTTTGAGATCTCAGTTCACTGCTTCTGGTGGGTGTGTCTTGTCACGCGCAGCAGTCTCGCCGGCAAGAACTTTACGCGGACAACAGGATTTTTCTGCAGCAGTATTTATTGTGTACACAGCTCTCTTGTGAGAAGGACCCCGAAATGAGGAAGAGGTACTGCCTATATAGCAGTCTAGAGGGTTTGAGTATGCTCTGGAATGCTGCACTGTCCAATGCCTCATTAGCATATCCAATGTATGGGCTTATAGCACAATAGGGGCCAAAGCCTCATTAGAATATTAGGTGAATGGGCTCAAAGTCATGCGCAGTTCCTGTCCTAACGCGGAAGAGGTGGCTACATGCGGAAAAGGTGGCTAGTTGTTGTTCTCTAGCTTCCTGAGGAAGTCGGCGCCATCTTTAGGGTGTGGTGCATGGTCACAGTAACAATGCTGTGACAGGCTGCCAACAGTGTCTTCCTATACAAATTAATTTAATCTCAATAATCCCTCCCAGTCATGACCAGGGGCTTGTCTCTTAGGGGATTCTGGGTCCTGTCTGGTTGATAATCATTATTAACCATCAAATATTTAATTTTTTTGTATGAGACTTTGAATAGATGTTTATTCAATGTGTAGGCTATGCCTATTACTAGATAACAGCAATGACTCTATTGTTTCATGGGACTCAATTTACCAGAAAATACATGGTTTTTCACAACTAAATATACTATAAATCACAGTGAAAGAATCATCTAAAATAGATTCATGGAAACATTTGAGAACATAAATTTGAGTGTCAATGATCAGAAAAATAAATCACATGAGATCATACAGCATAGTTGATCTAATCACTAGGAGAGGCAAACCTAGTGAGTTGGTTCAGTGGATAAAGGTACTTGATGCCATCCATGCCTGATGGCTTGCATTCAATCCCTGGTCCTACATTGTGGAAGGAAAATACTGACTCCTGGGAGATGTTCTTTGACTTCTAAAAGGATGACCTCAAAAGCAAATGCACACACACACACACACACACACACACACACAGAAACACAATGAATGTCATAAAATAATTTAAAATAGATTGTGTTTATCATTCTGTCAAATGAAATTATTACTCTGTCAAATGAGATATTAAGCCATTAGACATACAGTACTGCATCTGTTAATTCCTGTATAAAACAACTATCATAGATGCTTAATTCTTATATTCCTGGATAATAACATCAATAACTATTGTAAAATAGATGTATCAATAATGAAATATATTTATCTACCCCCAAAATACTGGTTATATAGTCATTTTTTGCTAACTCTTAAGAACTAGAGATAAAATGATCACTGTCATATTTAATCTCAGGGAGTTCAGAAAGTTGTGGGGATTAAATATCTTTCGATAATAAACTATTGATTATCACACATATGAATTAGTGCACTAAGAAAATGGAGGCAGTGGTATACATGAACTTAGTACAGAGAAAAAGGATACATTAAATGCTCAAAATAAAGAAAAAAAGGCAATGCATTTTATGAATGAAAATAGTGATGCATGGTTGGCTGGAGAATGCATTGCATTAGTGCAGTGTTGGTCTAGTTGCATCTTGAATATTTTACATACTCATGTGTTAAAGTGTTCTCAGCAGCCTGATGCTACTTGCAGGTAATGGGAACCTTAAGAGGTGGGGCCTAGCAGGAGGACTTTGGTCATCAAAAGTATCCACTTAACAGTGCTACTAGAAGTACACCTCCTTCCTCCAGACACTTTCAATTCCCAGCCATGAGGTACTCACTTGGCTTTGTCACCATGAGGAGGCATCCTTGCCAAAAACCTGATGGGCCAACTGATTCTCAAATTCTGAAATTTCTAAAATGATGAGCCCAGATCAATATATTTTTCCCTTTTTTATTGAACTTTTGCATATTTCATACAATATTTCTCAGTAAAATTTAGACACATTTCCCCCTTCAATGCCCCCACCCAGAGCTCATGCATTCTGCCATATATGTCTTTTATCTTTTTCTCAGTTTTTTTTAAAACTTTTTTAATACAGAAATTTACTATTTAAGGCAGAAGTTTACTGTTTCAGTCAGTTCTTTGAACAAGTCTTTGCTGTTGTTGTTCCCTTTAATTTTATATTGCTCCAAATTATGCAGGTATACATTCCACATATATACGCAAATTCTGACATCTGAAAATAAAGTATAGATTAAGTCCAAAACATGTTTAGGGATTCATTTTTTTAACAGTAGATTTGCATGAAAGTAAAAAGAAACATTACTTTGCATTTCTAAATTACATAGCGAATTGATGTATGTTTTAAGTACTCTTTTTTTTGTACTGGAATTATGTATTATATTTACAAAAAAGAAAAACAAATTACTCAGTTTGCCTTACAAATAAGCATTTGATGCTGAGATCCACAAACGAGTGACACCATGTGGGTGCTGATATTTCATTTGGCTGGAGCATTAAAGGAGATGGTTTTAGCCCCGATAACCTGCAAAGACCGGGGTTTCAATCTAGGCCCTCTCATCAATGATAAAACCAGCCCTGAAGCCTCTCTTTGAGGATTCCAGCAAAGAGTGTCACATTCTTGTAATATCTAAGGAGCACATCTTGGTTTCAAGAACCAACTGGAGTCTCTAGTGGCTTATGTAAACATAGCCTGTATAGAAAGTACACTGTAAATTTCCTGTGCACCTCCTCCACTTGCATTCTTGCCAGAAGCCTGCCAAATTCCAGTATATAAGACCCTAATCTTCTGCAAATAAACGAGTTTTGGTCTCTAGTGAACAACTCCCAGGTTGACTTGCTTTTGACTTGCTGGGTTTACCTGCCTCAGAGTCTTTTCCATCCTCTCCCTTCCTCCCACGTGCAGCTCAGTGCACAAGGGAAACAGCTTTTTTTTTTTTTTTTTAATTTATTTTGTATGTGTATGAATGTACTGTTTGCATTCAGGTCTGTGCACCCGTGTCGTGCAATGCCGTGGAGTTCAGAAAAGGGTGTCGGATTCCCCTGGAACTGGAGTTTCAGACGGCTCTTGGCCGCCATGTGGGTGCTGGGGATCGAACCCGGGTCTTCTGCAAGAGCAGTCGGTGCTCTTAACCGCTAGGCCATCTCTCCAGCGGAAACAGCTTTACATGTCCTCAAGGTCTGTGTCCCTTGAGGACAGCAGGATCCCTGACCAATGAGCATGGACACTTGGGCAACCCACTGCCCCATAACCATAGATGTTTTTTCTTTTTTATTCCCCCTGCAACTGTGTTTCTTCACTTAGCACAACTTCTAGTTCCTTCCATTTATCTGTAAATTTCATGATGTCTTCTTTACTGCTGTAAAGAACTCCATTGTGAAGATGTACTACATTTTCTTTATCCTCTAATCAGTTGAGGGAGACATGGGTTGCTTTCAGTTCTTCCTTATTGTGAAGAGAACTATAATAAACATGGTTGTGCACATATCTCTGCAATAGGATGAGTCTTGTGGGTATATACCCTGGAGTGATATGACTGAGTCAGGTGGTAAGTTCATTTTCAGTCTTTTAAGAGTTCTCCACATTGCTTTCCAGAGTGGTTTTATGAGTTTGAATTCCCACCAGCAGTTAATGAGTGTTCCCTTCTCCTTACAACCTCTCCAGAATTTGGTATCTTTGTTTTCTTAATCCTAGCCAGCCTTACTGGGATAAGATGAAATCTTAATGTGGTTTTGATTTGCATTTCCTTAATTATTAGCCATGCTGAACAATTTTAAAGATGTTTCTCACCCATCTTTAGTTCTTCATTTGTGAAGTCTCTGTTCAGCTCTTTACTCCATTTTTTGATTAGGTCATTTGTTTCTTGCTCCTTTTTTTGTTTGTTTTTTAGTAATTTATATATTCTAGATGTCAATATTCTGTCAGTTGTATCACTGGTGAAGGTTTCCAATAAATATCTTTCTTTTTTAGAATTTGATTTTCTCAGATGTTTGTTACAGGGAAAAAAAAACTGGTCAATGTAATTAAGCTATGAAGTTGTTACTAGGACAGAAAAATAAGCTCTTGATTTTAAAGCATCTTAATAAAAGAATGATTTTTATTCTCTTGTTTTGCATATTAATCTTAAAATAATTATTAATAGCATCTTTTGGCCGAATATGATTATTTAATGGCATGACATTTGACTCTGAAAGTCTTCCTTTGGATCAGTAAATATGTGTACAGGAGATTCAGCCTTTGTCATAAGGGAAATAGGAGCCATATTAGAGCTGTCAGCAAGAACGGGCACACTCAGGGTTTAGAAAAGTGAGTAACAAAAACCACATTAGTTTGAGAAAGACTAGTCTACAAGGCTTTATACATTAGCAAATTTCTGTGATATAGAGTTTTTGTTTAAAGGAGTTTCTCAGCTAAGTGCTATTGTGTTAATTTTCTACAAAGTCCCTCCCCAATTTCTTTCCTCCTTATCATGGAATCTACTGGACAACATCCTTGGCAATCTTCAGAAATTCTTGGAGATTCAAAATTCTTTGCTCTGTTAGCCTATTTTACTGAAAGAACATACACAAATTAAGACTACATATTCACTTCCCACTTCCAGGCCCATGGCGCTTCACATGACCAATGATGATCTTCAAGGGAATGAGTTTTCATGAGGATGTAGAAACAGTTCCCTAGCTTTCTTATAGAGTTAACAGTTTGTGATAGACAGATATGTAGATACCCATGGATTTGTATTGTGCCTATAATAGGTGTTTTTAAAATCAACTGAGTGAAGGCAGGAGTCAAGAGTTAGAATGCAGATTGAAAAATTAGAATTGGGAGGGGGCAGATATCGTTCCAGGGCACAAGACTTACAGAAAGTAATATTCATAAAGCCAAGGAAAATTCTTGCCCTTGGCAAGTATCTATTTTGACCTACTTTTCCAGACCAAACTCAATGTTAATATATTTTAACATTGCATTTACTAACTCTTTATTTTCTATAAACCTGCTCCTGAGCAGGCAGAACATGTTAGTTAAAGCTACTTGTACAAAATATTTTTTCTACCACTTAGTATTTTAATTCATCCTATGTCTTTGTCACTCATGGATTTTTTTATTACTGTTCAGGAGTGGAAGTTAGCCTAGTTGGTAACAAGGATCCTCAAATTCATGTTTAAAAAAGCTTGACACTGGTGGATGAGAGGCAAAACAGTCCACTCTCTCTGGAGCTGTTGTCTTGGACTCTGGTCAATTCTGGCTGTTTCCTTTCATGGGCTGACAGTTTGTCCAGGAATAACCTTTCGATCCTACTAATGAATCACAAGCAATTAGATATATAGGTATTTAAACAGCTATAATAGTTATGGTAGGTTACTTTGGTATAGAAACATATGTTTGGATGGTATGTTAATCCATGAATTACATTTTTTCCTGTTAAATATGACAGGGTCTTACTGTGGCTTATAACATCTCTTAACCTGTAGAGGATGTAAGCTTGTGGCATCAGCCATGGGTTATTCCTCCGAGGAGAGAGCCAATAGCCAATTAGATTTGGGATATACAGGCATATGGCTGCCTCTGCTGCACAGTATTTCCAGGCAGGTGAGGTGTAGCTGGTGCTGACGGTGGAGTCTTGTTTGACTCAAGGAGACCCGTATTTGCTTTATTAGTTTAGTGGCCTTTGGTAACACTCTCTGGTGTTCCAGAGGCCATCTGTACACTTGCATGTGTGGTCTCAATACATCTTTCCCATGTTAACGTCAGGTCTTCGGCAGCAGGGCCTTATCGCCTCTCTTCTTGCAGGTATCCCAGTTTAGAGGCAAGGAGCCTTTACCTTTTGTGGGGCCTTGGATCCCCTGGCCAACATCTCCCTGGTAGAATAATCCATTGCTGATGTCAGAGCTCCTGTATTAATATATTTTGCTTAAGTGCATAGCTTAAGGACTTTAGTATTATATTTGGTTCTGAACAGAGAATAATCCTTTTCACAGTTCTTATGTCTATTAGTCAATTAAAGAAGGCAGTTTTACCGGTTTTATAAGAGATTACCTCTATAATAGTTGTCTCCAATTTACAGTTGGAGAGCGACCTCATCATCATCATATTTCTCCTTGTTCTATGGGGGGGAGGCAAGAAAGTCTCTCATATCAAAACCTTTGCGGCACCTAGAAGGTAAGTTTCATTAGGACTCATTATAAATAGTTGTTACATGTAGGATCCACAGAGGGGTTCGATGTTTATGGCAATCTGAGGCTTTTCTTCCTTTCAATGTTCAGACGGGTCAACCTTTCAGTTGGCACTTTCTGGTACATCCTACTCAATGCAAAGCTGTATCTTTTCTTTCTCAGCCGTTAAGTTGGTGACATTTTGTCCTGTTGGAACACACAAATCTTTTCCCATAGTTAGTTTTAAGATTTGAATTGCAAGGTTTTTGACGAGAAGGTTTCATGTCTATCTGTACCCCCCCCTTTTTTTTAACCCATGAGTCTCCAGAAGACAGTTGTATTATACATAACTATAGGGTGGAATCAAGGCTCAGATTTCATCAAATTTACCCATGTTGTTTTGGGTGACTATATATGATTAACTTGGGGAGCAAACTTAATTTTTATGTTAAATCATCTTAAAGAGAATGCTACAAGGTGATACTGTACAACAGAGAAACTATAGAGAACATTTGTATGTGCCAATCCCAGAGTTATTGCTCTACAAATTTTATGTAAAACAAATGTGGACAACAGCGATTTATATCTCCATTTAACTCGGATGCATTACCGTTTTTATCAGAGTCTGTAAACCAATGTTGTTTAATATACACATATTTACTTTTACTAAATCCTAAAACACCATGTATCCTGTAGACAGTGTCTAGGCAAAACTGGGTACTTGTTGAACTCACGTCAATTAAATATGCATTAATCGAATATACACCCGTGTCCCTCACCCACCCCTCCCCCCTTCCCAATTCACCATTTCGGTCCATTTTCTGATGCAGTCTTTCTGTTGTTGTTCTTTTACTATGCATCCCTCTCCATGAGAAATATTTATATCTGGGTTATTGGTACTAGCATCCACATATGAGGGACACCATTTGTCGTTTGTTTTTCTGGGACTGTGTTACTTCACTTAACATAATGTCTTCCAGCTCCATCCATTTACCTGCAAAGTTCATGATGTTGTCCCTCTTTACCGCTGCATAGAACTCCATTGTATACATGTACCACATTTTCTCTATCCACTCGTCAGTTGAGGGGCACCTGGGCTGGTTCCAGCTTTTTGCTATTGTGAACAGAGCTGCAATAAACATAGCTGTGCATGTATCTTTGCAGTAAGATGTGTCTTGTGGGTATATACCCAGGAGTGGTATGACTGGGTCAAATGGAAGGCTCATTTTGAGTCTTCTAAGGGTTCTCCACACTGATTTCCATAGTGGCTGTACAAGTTTACATTCCCACCAGCAATGGATGAGTGTTCCCCTTTCTCCACAACCTCTCCAGCACTTGGTATCATTTGTGTTCTTGATCCTAGCCAGTCTTATTGGAGTAAGGTGATATCTCAAAGTGGTTTTAATTTGCATTTCCTTAATTATCAGAGATGCTGAACACTTCTTAAGATGTTTCTCGGCCATCTCTATTTCCTCCTGTGTGAAGTCTCTATTCAGATCTTTGCTCCATCTTTTGAGTGTTTCATTTGTTTTCTTTCTTCTTTGTTTTTTGAGTAGCTTGTATACTCTGGAGATTAATGCTTTGTCAGATGTGTCTGCAGTGAAGGTTTCCTCCCACTCTGTGGGTTTTCTCTTCACTTCCTTTATTGTTTCTTTTGATGTACAGAAGCTTTTGCGTTTAATGAGGTCCCATTTGTCAATTGTTGATCTTATTTCTTGTGCAGCTGCTGTCTGATTTAGGAAGTCTTTTCCTACACCTATGTCATGTAGTCTGCTGCCAAGTTTCTCTTCTATCACCTCCAAAGTATTGATTGTTAATATACAGATCTGGTTAGGTTTAGAAAAATAACCAATTAGGGGGAAAAAGGAAATGACTAAATGTTAGACAAAACAAAAACATATTCAAAAAGGAAAATAAACAAATAAACCAACTAATATAATGAGAACACAAACAGATATACAAATCAATTAGCTAAATAACCAACTATCAAGCCAGTAATGACAAAATAAGAATAACAAGAAGAGGGAGAGAGAGAGAGAGAGAGAGAGAGAGAGAGAGAGAGAGAGAGAGAGAGAACATGCCTTGTTTCAGCTTTGCATGTTGTTTATTTTGGTTTTTCAATTGTACAGGAGAGATTCTCAGAGCTGCACCTGTATGGGACTTAGCCATAGAGAAGATTGATGCTGATTCTCAGGCTAGTGTGGAGCCTTGTCCCATGGGTACCATACTCAGCTTGGGGACTGGATAGTCAGAGGTAGAACCATGTCATCTGGCCATGGAGCTCATCTTTGAGTGTTTCTTTGTTTCTTTGCTTTTCTGAAAATATGTTTCAGATGTCACAGCACTGTTAATATTTATCCTTTATTTCCTTTGCCATTTGTTAGTCATGTATTTCAGTTATTTAATATCAAATAAAATCTTCAAATAAGAAAAAAAAAGCTTGACACTATTGTATACACTTGCAAATCCCAAGGACTTGGAGTTAGATCCCTGAGGCTCATTGTCAGCCAGCCTATGCTGCTCTGCAAGTTCCAGACAAGTGAGAGATCATGTCTCAATAAATTGAAAAAGTGGCTGAGGAACATCAGAGGTGACTCTGGATTCTACATGCATATGCATACACACACACAAGCACACACCCACCACATGCACCGAAACATCCAGAAATATAAACACACACAAATATTGCCCAGTCTCTATAAGCCTCTAACTTCTTTGCTATGAAGCACCAACACTATCATTCTAGGCAGTGATTCTCATGAATCCAACTTCATTGACAATGGACATCAAGCCACTCTGCAGCAGCACTTTTCACAGTCTACTTTCTTTTTTTCACAAAAGCACTATGTCTCATGTTGGGCAATCATCCAATTTGAATGCTCTCCGAACTGGTTATGGTCAATCAGTTCTTAACATCCTAATTTGAAAATACTTTAATCTTCATATAAACATACACACACTTAAAAAAGTATAGGCATACAAAACTTTTCTTGACAATTGTCCTTGCACTTACTTTTTATATGTTTTCTACATAGACATATATTACAAATATATTTTAAATTTTATTATATGTTATTTTCCTTCAACTTAATTTTATTCTATTTTATTTTTTTAAAGGTTTTCATCCCATCAGGTGACTCTATTTTTGTTATGCATATGAATGTACTGTCTGCCAGCCACAAAGCCACAATCATACTGATCCATTGGAATATATATATATATATATATATATATATATATATATATATAT